>JAKSYS010000061.1:0-150396 GCA_022925895.1 Fragilaria crotonensis
GGGTATCTGGTTAACTGCTATGGGTATTTCTACTATGGCTTTCAACTTAAACGGTTTCAACTTCAACCAATCAGTTGTTGATTCTCAAGGTCGTGTTATTAACACATGGGCTGACATCATCAACCGTGCTGATTTAGGTATGGAAGTAATGCACGAACGTAACGCGCACAACTTCCCATTAGATTTAGCTGCAGGTGAAGTATTACTAGTTGCTTTAACAGCTCCAGCTGTTAACGGTTAATTTGTAACAAAATATCTAAACCTTTATAGGTTTAGATATTTTACAAACAAAATTTTTAAAATAGGCTTGACAAACCGATTACTAAATTGTAGTATAGCTGTATAGGGAATGTGGTGAAATTGGTAGACACGACGGACTTAAAATCCGTTGCTTAGTGATAAGCGTGAGGGTTCAAGTCCCTCCGTTCCCAAGTGATTTATATATATTAAAAGATTAGTTTGCCATAAGTTTATAGTTTTTAGGTTAGGTTTTAAAAGATTCAAATTGAGTTTTTGAGTTTGGATAAGTTTGTAAAATATGCCGAATTTTTCCCAGAGCAAATAATTTGAGTTCCAATCCAATCACTTTTATGTTTTCCGTTATCAAAACATCATACTTGTCTCAAGAATTGAAAAATAGTATTTTGGTTTTGGATTCATCATCTATTATAGTGGTGATAGTAAAGTGAGGAAATTAACGATTGCCAATTCTTTTGATCTGCCAAACCTCCAAGATTGAAATAAATCCAACCAACTAGTAAATTCTCCAAATAAAAAAAATTTAGTGATAAACTAACCAAATGTTTTACCAATTAAAATATCATACGCGATAGACATTCCTGGACTGGCTATAGGTATAAATGCAAGGGATAGAATACTTGTAGGATCGATCATTGCTGGCTTACTTTTTGTCACACCTTCAGAGCCTATAACCTGATTGGCCAGTTATATATAGATGACCAAGGTGTTTTAAAACTGTGACTATCTATGTGTTTCCTTGTTCCTGAATCTCTCATTTCAACCTCCTTTAAAAATTTTTAGTCTAATAATTTTTAGGTTGCGAAACTTCTTATTAGGATAAAAAAATATTAGCAGAAAAGTTTCTGCTAATATTTTTTATCTTTCATTCCAACGCTGTAAAGAAATAGTTCGAGATCCATCATCATGTTGTTTTATTTCAACAGGTTTAAAACCTTGTTTTTGAGACTCTCCCACAATAGCTTCTGTAGCGTATTCTTGTGTAACTTTAGCAAGGAAATGGTTTACTGAATATTTTTGATTCCAATAATCAGAATCAACATTTAAAGCAAAAGCTTCGCCATCCCAGTTAAATCTTACATTACTATTTTCGCCTTGAGGTAAAACTAAACTCGTAGTTTGAGCTAATTCAGTATCTTTAAAATTTGGAATTTCTAGTTTCGCTAATGCTTTTTCTAAATAAAATAAATTTTGAAAGCATGTTTGTATATTTGTAAAATGAGACATAAAGTTATTCTAATATATTCGAATATATTTTTAATTTGAAAAATCAAATTAAACATTTTTTTAAAACACTCTAATTATCTGACATTATATATTATTTATATGTTATTTTTCGTCTATTTATATTATTGAATCTTAAATTCATATTCTTAAAAGATAGTATCTACTATCTTTTAAGAATATGAATTTAAGATTCAATAATATTTGATTTTTTTAATAAATAAAAAAACAGTATCTGAAGGTTTTGCTCCTACTTTTAACCAATTTGTTATTTTTGTAATATCAAATGATGATTGTTTAGTAATTGGATTATAGAAACCTACTTCATCAATAGGTCGACCATCTCTTCTTGTAGAATGTTCCATAATAACTAAACGGTATGAAGCAGAGCGTTTTCGTCCTGTTCGTTTTAAACGTAACTTTAGCATAATTTTATTTTAATAAATGGATTTAAATTTTATCTGCGTGAATAATACTCAATTACTAGTAATTCTTTAACATCTAAACCAACATCATTTCGATCACAATAATCTAAAACAGTAGCTTCTAATTTTGAGTCATCAAATTTTAAGTGAGTAGGTAAATCTGGTTTTTTATTATCTTTTAAATTCGTTTCAACGACATTTTTGGAACTAGCTTTTTGTTTAATAGCAATAATATCATTTAATCTGCATTGGAAACTTGGAATATTAACAACCTTTTTATTAACAGTAATATGACCATGATTAACAAGTTGACGCGCTTGAACAATAGTAGAAGCAAACCCTAAGGTATAACAAATAGTATCTAGCCTCATTTCTAATAATTGTAATAAAATCAAACCTGTAACTCCTTTACGGCGTCGGGCTTCTTTTATATACCTATATAATTGACTTTCTGTTAAACCATAATTAAACTTTAATTTTTGCTTTTCTTCTAACCTTACGCCATACTCAGTCATTTTTTTGTTATTGTCTGCATTCACTTTACCATGTTGACCCGGTCGAATATTATCTTTTTGATCTTTTTTAGTCAAACCTGGCAATGCACCCAAGCGTCGTGTTATGCGTAATTTAGGTCCTCTATAACGTGACATATCAATTTTTTAAATCTATAATTACTTCATTTTATCAATCTTAATTTTTTTATTTAGGGCGAATGATCGGACTTGAACCGACGAATGGTGGAATCACAACCCACTGCCTTAACCACTTGGCCACACCGCCATATAATGTTATAACATATTATAAAGTATATCTAATTGAAGTCTAGACCTTACTTTAAAAAATTTTAAAATTTCTAACCAAAACTAATAAAGTCTATGTATATTGAAAAAAATTTTTATAAATGGTCATGAATTTTTATAAATAAAGATTTGACAATTAACCAGATTCTTGAATATTTTAATTATAAAATAGTCTTTTCGTTATTGAATATAATAACTTAATTTGTGATAAAAATGAGTGGGCTCGAATTAAAGTTAATTCGAATGACAAAATTGAAATTATAAGTATTGTTGGGGGTGGATAATTCTAAAATTTTTTAGAATTATCCTATTATGAACGAATTTCAGCTTTGAAATGTTCTTTTAATACTACTTGAACATTACTTATTATATTTTCGATTAATTTATTTTCTAATGTTTTTTCTTTAGATTGAAATACTAATTGAAAGCACAAACTAACATGATTAACAGGCAATGAATCTGATTTATATTCATCCAAAAGTTTTACATCTATTAAAAATTTTGTCCCATTATTTAAAAAGATTTCTCGAATTTCACTGAAATTTACATTTTGACTAATTACAAATGATATATCTTTAACAATTTTGGGATATAAAGAATATTCCTTGTATATTGTTATTTTATTTTTCTTTAATTCATCTTTTATTAAATCAAAATTAAATTCAAATAAGTATAGTTCTGAAGCTAAATTCATTTTAGTTGCTAAAATTGGGTGGATTTGACCAAAAATCCCAAGAGATGTTCCGTCTGATAAATAAAGTTGTCCAGTTCGATATGGATGTAATAACGTTTTGTAATTCAAATCAGAAGAAAGTTTCCAATCTGTAATGATTTTAAGTTGTTTAAACAATAAATCTATTTTCCCCTTAGCTTTAAACCAAGTTAATGAGTTACTAGATTCAGACCAATTTTCTTTAGATTTATTACCTCCAAAAATACCGCTAATGAATTCTTTTTCATAAAACATACTTTGTTGATTTTGAAAAAATGTATGGCCATATTCAAAAGCTTCAAAATAAGAATTACCTTGATTTATATTTTCTTTCATTGTCTTTATTAAACCAGGTAATAAAGTTGTTCGAAGATTAGCAGAATCAGTCAATAAGGGATTTACTAGTTTTATTGTATTTATAGGTAATCCTTGATTTCCAACTAAAGAATAGTGTACTAATTCACTAAAACCTATACTTAATAAATAGTTGGTAATTTTTCTTCTTGTCTTATAACTTGGATCTTCTAAACCAATATTTTTAATTTTCGGTAATCTGGTTAAAAATTGATTAAACCCATGCAATCGTCCAATTTCTTCGATCAAATCAATAGGTCGAACAATATCATCCATTCTAAAATATGGAATTTCAACCAGCCAGTTTAATTGAGTAGAATTATATGTATATGAAAATTGTAGGCGTTTTAAATATCTAGAAATTAATATAGGATTTATATAATTTAATGTATATTTATCACTCCCTTTTATAGGTCCTAAAATTTCATTAATTAAATTGTAATCTAAAAGAATAGTTTTTTTTTCTTCTGGAGTAATCTTAGAAAATGTTATTAATTTAGAGTTTAAATTAGAATTCGAAATTTTTAATAATCTTAATAAACGGTGCAGAGCATTAAATAAATCTGTATTTTTAATTGATTTTTCATAACGAGCAGATCTTTCTGTTCTTAATCCTAAACTCCGACTCTGTTTACGGATGAAACTAGAGTTAAAAACTGATGCTTCGATTAATAATGAACTTGTTTTTACTGTATACCCAAACTCTTTCTGAGGAATTAAACCTGCGATACTTATAGGTGTATTATTTGCTTTTATTAATAATGTTGAATCTGTTAATTCATATTCAATATCATTCGTACCTATAAATTTTTGATTCTTAATTTTATCAGTTAATTTTAAATCAAAATCGGTGGAATTTAAATGAGATTGAATTTGATTTAGATCATAAAATTCAAAAGGATATCCTGTTTCTAAGAGAATAAAATTTTTATAGTCTAATAAGTTATTTTGAGGAACTAAGCCCGAACTTATTAACTTATTAGTTAACCAAATAGGTGGTTTGATATTTGTTAAATTCTCAACACTAATGGCTAAAAAAACCGAAAGTTCATTTTTAGCTGTGGAAGGTACTAAAAACTCAAAAAACTGTTTTTCCCAATTTGACGTCTTATCTAAGTATTTAGATACCTTATAAGGTTTATCTAATATAGTACTCATTTCTCGTGCAATTCCAGCAATAGATAAACTATCCGATCGATTTGCTGTTGAAGAAAGATCTAATGTAATTAGTTTTTTCCCATTTTCTTCTAATTCAATAATTTCTTCAACTTCAAATCCACCAAGTGTTAATTTTTCAATGAGATAATCTAATTGAATATTATTAATATTAATTATTTCATTGATCCACTTTAATGATATTTGCATTGTTCATTTTTAAGTAATTAATATTTTATGTTGCTTTTGTAAAAACTAATCCATTTGTCTGACCATAACGTTCCATAAATCGCATAAATCTATCCCAATCTTCCGGACTTTTCATAATATAAACTGATTCGATTGCTTCTGGTTTTCCATTTACAAAACGTGCATTTACGTCACGTGTTTCTAATGTTCCTTCTTCATCAATAAGATACATTCCTGTGATTTCACCTTGTTTAGCTGTACTTTTATCTAAAATGTTAGGATTTTTAAAACGAAATGTAGCAGTACCTGTACTTCCATCACGAGAGCGTGTTAAACGAACATCGGGTAATACTTTTTTCGTCTAATCCTTTTATAAACTGAATTTTCGTTTCCATAAATTTATCCTTAAAATCTTAACAATTATATCTTACTTTACTTATATAAAATATGTAAATTATTAATCAAAAAAATTTCGTTTACTTTTATTTGAACTGGGGTGGCAGGATTCGAACCTACGAATGGCGGAGTCAAAGTCCGCAGCCTTACCACTTGGCGACACCCCATACAAAATTGAGCGTTAAAGATCCTAGAAAAGTTTAAAATATTGGGCAAGAAGGGATTCGAACCCCTGACACCGTAGTTCGTAGCCACGTGCTCTAGTCCACTGAGCTACAAGCCCAAGTATATAAACTTAATTTCTATACTCATAATAATATATATCACTCAATTTAGTAAAGCGTTTGGAAAAAATTAAACAGAATTAACTCTTAAACTTGCAAAATTATTATTGCTTCAATTAAAGTGTATTTACAATTTATTATAAACCTCTTTAGTAATTTCTATGGCAAAAAAAATATTATATCAAGACAATGCAAGACGTGCGCTTGAACGTGGAATGGAAATAATGGTTGAAGCTGTTTCAGTTACCTTAGGCCCTAAAGGTAGAAATGTTGTACTAGAAAAGCCTATGGTTCACCACAAATTGTAAACGATGGTGTTACAATTGCTAGAGAAATAAACTTAAAAGATCATATTGAAAATACAGGCGTCTCATTAATTCGACAAGCAGCAGCAAAACAAATGATGTAGCAGGTGATGGTACTACAACTGCTACAGTTTTAGCTTATGCTATGGTTAAAGAAGGTTTAAAAACGTGGCAGCTGGAGCTAATCCAATCTCAATTAAATTAGGTATGGAAAAAGCCACTCAATACTTAGTAACTCAAATTAATGAATTTGCACAACCAGTAGAAGATATTCAATCTATTCAACAAGTAGCAACCATCTCATCAGGAAATGATGAGGTAATTGGATCATTAATTTCAGATGCTCTTGCAAAAGTAGGTAAAGAGGGAGTTATTTCGTTAGAGGAAGGTAAAGGAATCATAACAGAACTTGAAATCACTGAAGGGATGAAACTTGAAAAGGATTTATTTCTCCATATTTTATAACTAATACTGAAAAAATGGAAGTATCTTATGATAATCCATATATATTATTAACAGATAAAAAAATAACTTTAGTTCAACAAGATTTATTACCAATTTTAGAACAAATAACAAAAACAAAACGTCCTTTATTGATTATTGCAGAAGATGTTGAAAAAGAAGCATTAGCCACTTTAATTTTAAATAAATTAAGAGGGATTATTAATGTTGTTGCTATAAGAGCCCCTGGGTTTGGAGAGTTAAGAAAACTAATGTTACAAGATATTGGTGTTTTAACTGGGGGGACTGTTATTACTCAAGATGCTGGATTAAGTTTAGATAATATTCAATTAAATCTTCTTGGAGAAGCACGTCGAATAATTGTGACAAAAGATACCACAACAATTGTTGCAGATGGAACAACACTTGAAGAAATTAAAGTTAGATGTGAGCAATTACGAAAACAAGTAAATTTAGCTGATACAGGTTATGAAAAAGAGAAATTACAAGATCGTATAGCTAAATTATCTGGAGGTATTGCTGTTATACGAGTTGGGGCAGTTACAGAAACAGAAATGAAAGATAAAAAACTTCGATTAGAAGATGCCATTAATGCAACCCGTGCTGCAGTAGAAGAAGGAATTGTGCCCGGAGGAGGTGCTACGCTAGCACATTTATCAGAAAATCTTATAACGTGGGCCAAAAATAATTTAAAAGAAGACGAATTAATTGGAGCAATGATTATTTCTAAAGCAATTCTTGCCCCTTTACGAAGAATTGCCGAAAATGCTGGTATTAATGGAGCAGTTATCATTGAAAAAGTTCAACAGCAAGAATTTGAAATTGGTTATAATGCTGCAACAAATACATTTGGAAATATGTACGAAGAAGGTGTTGTGGACCCTGCTAAAGTGACTCGATCAGGTCTTCAAAATGCAACTTCAATAGCAAGTATGATTTTAACTACAGAATGTATTATCGTAGATGATACAAAAATTTTAAACGAATCTTAAGATTCGTTTAAAATTATTTATAAATCATTTAAATCTGACATTGAATTAGAACCGCTTGGATCATTAACTAATGGATCTGGTGATGTAACCATTTCTTTCATTTCTGATTTTAATTCTTCAATACCTGCTGATAATGAGTTTATATCATCGCTTTCAGATAATCCTTTAACCTTTTGAATTAAAGAACGAACTTTTTCTTCTTTTTCTTTACTAATATTTGACTTGAATAATTCTAATTCTTTATCTGCCTCAAAACATAAACGTTCTGCTTGATTTTTTAAATCAATAATTTTTTTCTTTTCTTGGTCAGCTGCAGCATATTTTTCTGCCTCTGCTAGCATTTGATTAACTTCTTGTTCGTTTAAATTTGATGCTCCCTGAATTGTTACAGATTGTTCAACACCAGTCTCTTTTTCTTTAGCTTTAACTGATAATAGGCCATCAACATCTATATCAAATGTTACTTCAATTTGTGGTACGCCACGTTCTGCTTCTGGGATACCATCTAATCTAAAATTACCAAGACTTTTATTTCCTCCAACTAATTCTCTTTCACCTTGAAGAATATGAATTTCTACATTTGTTTGCTTGTCAACAGCTGTTGAGAACAACTCAGATTTTTTAACAGGAATTGTTGTGTTTCGTGAAATAATTTTTGTCATAACACCACCAAGTGTTTCAACACCTAATGATAAAGGAGTTACATCTAATAAAAGAATATCTTTAATCTCACCTGCTAAAATACCTGCCTGAATTGCGGCTCCAATAGCAACAACTTCATCAGGATTAACTGATTGGTTAGGCTTTTTATTTGTTAGTGATTCTACTAAATTTTGAATTGCTGGAATTCTAGTAGATCCACCTACAAGAACAACTTCATTAATTTCAGATTTATCTAATCTTGCATCTGTCAATGCTTTTTCAACAGGAATTTTACAACGATTAATTAAGTCTTTACATAAATCTTCGAAAAGTGCACGTGTTAACTCTTTTTCAATATGTTTAGGACCTGTTTTATCTGCAGTAATAAAAGGTAATTGAATTTGTGTTTTTTCAACAGTCGATAATTCCATTTTAGCTTTTTCAGCAGCTTCAGTTAATCGTTGAAGTGCCTGAATATCTTTAGCTAAGTCAATTCCTTCCCGTTCTAAGAAATCTTTGATCAACCAATCAACTAATGTTTTATCAAAATCATCTCCACCTAAACTCGTATCACCCGCAGTTGCTAGCACTTCAAAAATACCATCCCCAACTTCCAAGATTGAGACATCAAAAGTACCACCACCTAAGTCAAAAACTAAAATAGTTTGATTTTCTTTTTTATCTAATCCGTATGCTAATGAAGCTGCCGTTGGTTCATTAATAATTCTTAAAACTTCAATACCTGCAATTTTTCCAGCATCCATTGTTGCTTGACGTTGTGAATCGTTAAAATAAGCAGGCACAGTAATTACGGCTTGTTTTACTTCTTGTCCTAGATACGTTGTTGCATCATTGATTAATTTTCGAAGAACTTGTGCTGATATTTCTTCAGGGCTAAATTCTTTATTTAAAGACGAACATTTAATTTTTATATTGTCATTGCCATCAGTACCAACTTTATATGGTAATTGTTTTGATTCGGGAGAAATTTCTGATTCTTTTGAACCAATAAAACGTTTTACAGAGAAAAATGTATTTTCAGGGTTAATAACTGCCTGACGTTTGGCAATTTGACCTACTAATAATTCTTGTTTTTTTGTGTATGCTACAATTGATGGTGTTGTTCTTAATCCTTCAGCATTTGTAATAACAGTCGGCTGACCACCTTCGATTGCCGCTACTACTGAATTTGTCGTACCTAAATCTATACCTACAACTTTTGCCATATTTTTATTTTTTGTTATTTTTAATTTGATTATAATCGTTTTATACTATCTCAAATACATTAACATTACATTAAATAAATTTTGTTTAATAAAACTGTATATATTTCTTATGTAGACAAAATTTTATAATTTTTTTTAGAGTTATATTAGGTTATATCGAAAACTTGATAATAATATTTTGTCAATTATGATTGAATAAAAGTATTACTTCAAACTCTAAAAATATAGTTATATTTAAATGTTCGATAATTCTAATTATCCTACTACTTTAAATAAAATCAGGTTTTATGTACGTTAATATAGGAAATTTAGTTTGGAGTAACAAATGACTGTAGGGCTATTAGGAAATAAAATTGGAATGACACAGATTTTTGATGAATCAGGTAATATTATTCCTGTGACAATTTTAAAAGTTGGACCTTGTGTAATAACACAAGTAAAGACAGTTTTAAAAGATGGTTATAATTCAATTCAAATTGGTTATGGAAAAATTTCTAGTAAATCATTAACTCAACCAGAATTAGGCCATTTACAAAAATCTAATATTCAACCATTAAAATATTTAAAAGAATTTCGATTAAATGAAAATTTAGATCAATTTGAAATTGGACAAATTTTAAATGTAGATTCTTTTTCTGTAGGACAACTTATAAATATACGTGGTAAAAGTATAGGTAAAGGATTCTCTGGTCTTCAAAAACGCTATAATTTTGCACGAGGACCCATGACACATGGTTCAAAAAATCATAGAGCTCCAGGTTCAATTGGTATGGGTACAACTCCTGGTCGCGTTTTACCTGGTAAAAAATGGCAGGCCAATTAGGAAATAAAGTAACAACTATTAAAAACTTAAAGTAATTCAAACTAATAGTGACGAAAATATTCTTGTTGTAAAAGGGTCTGTTCCTGGTAAACCTGGGAATTTATTAAGTATTATGCCTTTCGAATAAGTTAATTGAAATAATTAAAAATTGAAAATACAAAATTTTAAGGTATGAGTATTCAAAAAAATAATAACATATAATCCTGTCAATTTAACAGGAGAGAAATTAGATTCAACATGTGAATTAAAATTAAAGATCCTTGAAAATTCAGGAAATTATTTAGTTCATAAAGATATTCTAAGACATAATATTTCAACAAAGCAAGGTACATCTTCAACTAAAACACGAAGTGAAGTTCGTGGTGGTGGCCGTAAGCCCTGGAAACAAAAAGGTACAGGACGTGCGCGAGCAGGTTCAAATAGTTCACCTTTATGGAAAGGTGGTGGTGTAACTTTTGGACCAAAACCAAAAACAATTGAATATAAATTAAATAAAAAAGAACGTCGTTTAGCATTACAGACTTTGTTATATAACAAAAAAGATAATATTTTATTAATTGAAAATTTAGAAAACAGTTTTGAGATACCAAAAACATCAGAATTTTCTAAAGCTTGCCAAAACTGTGGTATTAATTTAGATCAAAAAAATATTATTAGTTGTTTCAGTTAAAACAGAATCGTTAAAATTATCCGTTCAAAATATTAAAAATATTGAATTAATTTGTGCAACACAATTAAACACATTAAGTCTAATTAAAGCAAAACAAATTATTTTAACACCATTAGCGCTAAATGATATAAAGGAGACATTCTGTGGATAAGTCATCAAAATACCATCTTAGTAATCAACAAGTAGTAAAATACCCTATTATTACAGATAAAGCCACTCGACTATTAGAAAATAATCAATATACATTTGTTGTAGATCGTTCATCAGATAAAATCACAATTAAATCAGCAATTGAATATTTATTTAATGTAAAAGTTACAAAAGTAAATACTTGTCATCTTCCAAGAAAACAAAAACGTGTAGGTAAATATGTAGGTTGGAAACCTCAATATAAAAAAGCAATTGTAACTTTATCTGAAGGTGATGTAATCAATTTATTTACTGAGAACTAATTAATAATTTAATAAAGCAAAGAATTACGTTTATGGCTATTCGTCTTTATAAATCATATACTCCGGGTACAAGAAATCGAGCATTGTCAGACTTTAGTGAAATAACAAAAACTAAACCAGAAAAAACTTTAATTCGTAAAAATCATCGAAATAAAGGTAGAAATAACCGAGGTGTTATTACTATTCGCCACCGTGGTGGTGGGCATAAACGTCTTTATCGTTTAATTGATTTTAAAAGAAATAAAATTAATATAGAAGGTCGTGTTGTAGCTATAGAATATGACCCAAACCGAAATGCAAGAATTGCCTTAATTCATTACTCAGATGGTGAAAAACGTTATATTTTACAACCTAAAAATTTAAATGTAGGCGATTCTATTTATTCAGGATCTAATATTTCTTTAACGATTGGAAATTCTATGCCATTAGAAGAGATCCCATTAGGAACATCAATTCATAATGTTGAATTAATTCCAAATAAGGGTGGTCAAATCGTTCGTGCTGGTGGTACATCAGCAAAAATTTTAGCAAAAGAAGGAAATTACGTAACTTTACGTTTACCTTCAAAAGAAATCCGTCTATTACGAAAAGAGTGTCTAGCTACTATTGGTGAAATTAGTAATAATGATGTTTTTTTAGTTCAAAGTGGTAAAGCTGGTCGTACAAGATGGTTAGGCATACGTCCTACTGTTCGTGGTTCAGTTATGAACCCATGTGATCACCCTCACGGTGGTGGTGAAGGAAGAGCTCCAATCGGACGAACACGTCCATTAACACCTTGGGGTAAACCTGCCTTAGGTGCTCGGACACGAAAAAAGAAAAAATTAAGTGATGCTTATATTCTTCGTCGTCGAACATAATTAAAAAATAAAGTAAAAAAAAATTAATAAAAAGGTTTTTAAATGTCACGCTCGTTAAAAAAGAGTCCTTTTGTGGCTTATCATTTATTAAAAAAAATAAATCAAGCAAATTTGGCTGGCAAAAAAAGATGCTACAATTGTAACATGGTCTAGAGCCTCTACAATATTACCTAGTATGATTGGATTTACTATCTCTGTGTATAATGGAAAACAACATGTACCTATTTTTATTTCGGATCAATTAGTTGGTCACAAATTAGGTGAGTTTGTTACAACACGAAATTTTAAATCACATATTAAAGCTGATAAAAAAGCAAAACGTTAATAAAAATTATTTCTAAAAATTTAAAGCGCTCCATACTTGTAGGATTGCTGATTAGACAACGATAAATAATATTATGTCTGAAAAAGAAAGATCTGAGCTAAATATAGAACAACAATGTTTAAGTTTACAGATAGATAAATCTACAGAAACAAAAACAAAGATATGTTATTATTTAGATTTACCAACAAGTGAACGAGAAAAACATCAGCTCTCAAAAAGTGAACGACTGTTGTTGCGTAAAAAACGATATAATTTAAATACAGAATCCGAAAGGTGCGTTTTAAATAAAACAAAAATCTGTAAAAAAAACTGTCGTGATTTTGAAGGGCAAGAAGAAAAAAAAATTAACTGTAAAGATCGGTGTGTTTTAGATAAAACAAAAATTTGTAAAAAAGAATGCCGTGAATTTGAAGATCAAGAAGAGAACAAAGTTAATTGTCGAAATAGATGTAAGATCGATGAAAAAAAACCTTGTATTCGATTTGAAGAGAGAAATGATTTTTCACCAACACTTAGTGCAAAAATTAAAAAACGACCGTGGGAAAATCATCAAAAATGTACTGCGCAAACATTTCAATGTTACTGTAGTGAATTAAATAAATTAATAGATGAAGAAAAAGATACTGTAAAATCAAATAGAACAGGTTTAAGTGATGGAAAACCTTTACCGTATCAAGATGGGATTAAAATAAAGTTAAAAGATAAAGGTGAATTAAATGGCCAATTTTTAAAGACATTTAAATTAGCTAACGGTTCATTAAATGGTCAATTTTTAAAAACATTTCAAATTCAATATAAAATTCCTTTGTCATTAACTGCTCGGAACATTTTAACAAGTTTTACAAATAAGTATATTTATTATGCTATTGATGATATTTTGTATCTATTAAATTCAAATCCAACAGAAAAGGATAATTTATTAGCTATATTATATTCTTCTATATTGTCATTGCATAATGATTTTTCAATTAATTTCTTTGATATTTGGATTGACTCTGTTTATATTAATGATAATTTTAAAAAGAATAGATTTTTAAAAGATAAATCTGACTATATAAGTCAAATTAGTGAAACTACAATTACTTTAAAATTACATTATTTCACAAGAACACCAATTAAAAAACCAGAACCAATTTGGTAATTAAATTTTTCATTAGAAAAATCTAATTGAAATTATGACTCTAGAAAGTAAATCCTGTTACAAATCTTAAATTTTACTTGTTTAGAAAATTTTATTCAAAATAATACAATAGATTATGTCGAACACTCAATCCGTTAAAGCTAGAGCAAAATATATTCGTATGTCTCCGCATAAAATTCGACGAGTTATCGATCAATTACGTGGTCGTTCATATCAAGAAGCTTTAATGATTCTCGAATTTTTACCTTACGACGCCAGCGGACCTATTTGGCAAGTAATACATTCAGCAGCAGCAAATGCTAAACATAATTATGGTTTAGATAAAAAGAAATTAATGGTTGATGAAATTTTTGCAGACGAAGGTCCAAAATTAAACGTATAAGACCACGAGCACAAGGACGTGCTTATAAAATTTTAAAACCTACTTGTCATATTACAGTAGTATTAACACAAATAAATTAAAAATTAAATTTACTTTAATAAGGATTAAATTAATTCTATGGGGCAAAAGACACATCCTTTAGGATTTCGATTAGGAATTACTCAGGAACATAAGTCAACTTGGTATGCAAATTTTAATCAATATGCAAATATTTTAAAAGAGGACGATAAAATTCGTACTTATTTAAATACTATAGCTAAAACTAATAGTATTTCAAATGTTCGTATTAATCGTAATGGCTTAAATGATCAAATTCAATTAAATATCGAAACAGGAAAACCCGGAGTTCTTATTGGAGAACTTGGTACAGGCTTGGAGAATTTATTAAACAATATTAAAAAACTTTTACCAATTGACCGTCAATTAACAATTAATGTTTTTGAAGTTGAACAAGTAGATTTAAATGCAGGTCTTCTTGGTGATTTAGTAGTTGACCAATTAGAAAAACGAGTAGCTTTTCGTCGTGCAATTAGAGAAGCATTACAAAGAGCACAAAAACAAAATGTAAATGGTATCAAAATTCAAGTTTCAGGCCGTTTAAATGGTGCTGAAATTGCAAGAAGTGAATGGATACGTGAAGGTCGTGTACCTTTACAAACATTACGAGCAGACATTGATTATGCAACAAGAGAAGCTCACACAATTTATGGTGTATTAGGAATCAAAGTTTGGTTATTTAAAAATGAAATTTTAACAAAATAATACTTTTTGTTATTCAAATTAGTCTAACTTTATAAAAACAATATTAATTATGTTAAGTCCAAAAAGAACAAAATATCGAAAATACCATAGAGGGCGCATGAAAGGTACCGCAACTAAAGGTAATGTAATCTGTTTTGGTGATTTTGCTTTACAAGCTTTGGAACCTACATGGATCACATCTCGTCAAATTGAAGCAGCCCGTCGTACAATTACTCGTTATACAAAACGTGGTGCTAAATTATGGATTCGAATATTCCCAGATAAAAGTGTAACTGCCCGTGCAGCAGAATCTCGTATGGGCTCTGGTAAAGGTTCTGTTGATTACTGGGTAGCTGTTGTTAAACCTGGTACAATTTTATTTGAAATTGGTTCCGTTCCAGAAGAAGTGGCTAAAAGTGCTTTTAGTTTAGCTTCTTATAAGTTACCCTTAAAAACAAAATTTATTATTAAAGATACTATTGAATAAATTATGAGTTTATCTAAATTCGCTGATATAATTTCTCTTTCAAATAAAGAAATATCTGAAGAGATTATAAAAACTGAAAACGAAATTTTTAATTTACGTTTTAAAAAAGCAACACGTCAAAGTTTTAAACCTAATGATATTAAAAATGCTAAACGTAAATTAGCTCAATTTAAAACACTTTTAGGTATGAGATTAGAAGAAACTGAAAATAACGAAGAAACTGTAATTAACCAATTAATTCCAAATTAAAAATCAAGGAGTTTTAAATGCCAGTCAAAGAAAAGCTTGGTGTGGTCGTTAGTAATAAAATGCAAAAAACGATTGTAGTAAAAATTGAAAATCGCTATCCTCATCCTATATATTCAAAAACTATGTTAAAAACTAAAAAGTATTTAGCACATGATGAATTAGAAGAATGTGGGATTGGTGATAAAGTATTAGTTCAAGAATGTCGACCATTAAGCAAAAGAAAACGTTGGAAATTAGTCAAAATTATTTCAAAATCATCGTTAATTAGTTAAAAAGTAATTTTATGATTTATCCTCAAACAATGCTAACAGTAGCAGATAATACTGGTGCTAAAAAAATTATGTGTATTAGGGTTCTAGGTGGTAATAAAAAATATGCTGAAATTGGTGATACTATCATTGCTGTAGTTAAAGAAGCTATTCCGAATATGCCTGTTAAGCGTTCTGATGTGGTTCGAGCAATTATTGTTCGAACATCTAAAACTATTCGTCGTTCTGATGGAATGTACATTAGATTTGATGATAATGCAGGTGTTCTTGTAAATATGGACAATAACCCACGTGGTACACGTGTTTTTGGACCGGTGGCACGAGAAATTCGTGACAGAAATTTATCAAAAATTGTATCTTTAGCTCCGGAGGTTTTATAAATGATTAAACAACAAAAAATGCATGTCCGAGTTGGAGATAATGTAATGATTATTTCAGGATTTCATAAAAATGAAACAGGTGAAGTTATTAGAGTAAATAAAAATACAGGTAAAATTATCGTAAAAGGTGTTAATTTTAAATTTAAACATATTAAACCTAGAACTGAAAATGAAGTTGGGGAAATAAAACAATTTGAAGCACCAATCCATCATTCAAATGTTAAATTATGTAATTAAAAAATAATATGCTAAATCAACATTCAATAGAAGAAATTGCTGAAATTTATAGCTTGCTTGATGATATTAAAAAAGAATATGAACATGGTATTAAACCCGTTATTCTTAAAAACAGTCCAGATTTGTTTAAAAATCCACACACTGTACCCAAATTAAAAAAAATTCAAATTAATCGTGGTCTTGGCTTAGCTGCCCAAAACACAAATGTATTAAAAAAAAGTATTGACGAATTTGAAAAAATCACAGGACAAAAACCTGTTATTACAAAGTCTAAAAAAGCTATCGCAGGTTTCAAAATTCGAGAAGATATGGAATTGGGATTAACCGTAACATTACGTGGTGAAAAAATGTATGCATTTTTAACTAAATTAATTTTCTTTACGTTTGCACAGATTCGTGATTTTCGTGGATTCTCATTACGAAGTTTTGATAAAGCTGGAAATTTTACTTTTGGTTTAAAAGAACAATTAATTTTTCCTGAAATTAATTACGACGATGTTGATCAAGCACAAGGTTTTACAATTACTATTGTTTTAGATAATTGTTTACCAAAATATCGTTCAACAACTATGGATCGTATTTTAAATGGTATGATTCTTTTTAGATTTTTACGTTTTCCATTAAATGATAGTGGTTATTATGATAAACATTCTTCATTTTCTGAAATTAATCGTGTATGGGATCGTAAACGTCACTTAAAAAGAAAACGTTGGTCTCAAGAATAATTTATAAAAATTAAAATTTAGAAGGAGAAAAATGTGGTAACAGATAATATTTCAGATATGCTAACACGCATTCGAAATGCAAATATGGTAAAGCACCAAATTGTACAAATCCCTGCTACAAAAATGTCATTAGCAATAACAAAAGTGTTGAAAGAAGAGGGATTTATTGAAAATTTTGAAAACTATGAGGAAAATAATAGAAAATATCTATTAATTTCATTAAAGTATGTAGGAAAAGAAAGACAACCTGTTATTTTAAAATTAGAAAGAATAAGTAAATCTGGTTTACGTGTTTATGCTAATTCAAAAAAATTGCCAACCGTTTTAGATAATTTAGGAATTGCTATTATTTCTACATCGCGAGGAGTAATGACAAATTTAAAAGCTAAAGAATTGGGTATTGGTGGCGAAGTTTTATGTTATATATGGTAAATTAAGGAGTTTCTAAAATGTCACGTATCGGAAAATTACCTATACAAATACCAGAAAATGTTGATATTAATTATAGTGGTTCAGAAGTTACTGTTAAAGGAAAATTTGGAACATTACAAACAACACTTCCTGATGTTATTCAAATTGTACAAAACGAAAATTTTTTAAATGTTAATTTAAAAGAAAATACACGAAGTTTTAGAGCACTTCATGGATTATATAGAACTTTGATTAATAACATGGTTATTGGTGTGTCAGAACAATTTGAATTGACTTTAGTTTTAAAAGGAGTTGGTTATCGGGCTGCCGTTGACCAAAGTGAAATTACTTTAAATTTAGGTTACAGTCACCCTGTTAAAATCGAAATTCCAAAACCTATAACAATTGAAGTCATTCAAAACACAACTATAAATATAAAATCATGTGATAAAGAATTATTAGGTTTATTTGCTTCTAAAATTCGTTCATGGAGACGACCTGAGCCCTACAAAGGGAAAGGTATTTTATATAAAAATGAAAAAGTACTTCGTAAAGCAGGTAAATCTGGTAAAAAATAATTTTCTAACTTACTTAGACTCGGAAATTATTTTTGTAAAGTTTCTGAAACTTTAATTATATTTTAGTATTTAAACTTAAAAGTTCGAATTATGAAATTCTCAAAACAAGCCTTATTAAAGTTAAAAAATAAAAATAAACGTTTAAAACCTAGTAAATATAAAATTCTTAAACGTAATACCTTACGCGGCCGAATTAAAGGTACTAGTGATAGACCAAGATTATCGGTTTATCGTTCAAATGAAAATATTTATGCCCAAATAATTGATGATACAACGTCACGAACTCTTGTAGCTTGTTCTACATTAGATCGTACAATTAAAATCAAAGTAGCTAATGGAAGAACCTGTGAGGCATCAAGAATTATGGGTGAAAAGTTAGCAGAATTAAGTTTAAAAAAAAATATTACAAAAATTGTTTTTGACCGTGGTCCTTATATATATCATGGCCGAGTTAAAGCTTTAGCAGATGGTGCTAGAGCGGGTGGCCTTCAATTTTAATTCAACATTTAGAAAAAAGTAGCAAAATCGAAAAAGTTTTATGAGTAGTGATTTAAAACAACTAAATAAATTGAAAAAAAATTCGCGACGTAATAATCAACCACAAGAACCTAAATTTGTAGAACGATTAATTAAAATTAGTCGAGTTTCAAAAGTAACAAAAGGTGGTAAAAAATTAAGTTTCCGTGCGATTGTTGTACTTGGTGATGAAAATGGGAAAGTGGGTGTTGGTGTAGCCAAAGCTGATGATGTGGTTAATGCTTTTAAAAAAGCCAAAACAGATGGTCGTAAGAATTTAATAAGTCTTCCTATTACAAAATCATTAAGTATTCCACATGATGTTATAGGTCAATTCGGTGCTTGTAGAATTATGATGAAACCTGCTATTGAAGGTTCTGGTGTTATTGCAGGTGGAGCGGTTCGCATTGTGTTAGAAGTTGCTGGAGTTAAAAATGTTATTGCAAAACAATTAGGATCAAATAATCTATTAAATAATGCTAGAGCTGCAATTTGCGGATTAGAACAATTAACAACTAAAGCTGAAGTCGCAAAAAAAACGGAATCTAGAGTTAAAATAGGGTAATAATTTCCAATACGATAATAATCATATAATTGAATTGAAAACAAACCGGTGAAAATTCTTAATAGTATAAGTCTTCGTATTATCTTACAACGTTTATTAATTAGTTTAGGTGTCATTTTATTTATTCGAATTGGTAGCTTTCTTCCAATACCTGGAATTAATCATACAGATTTAGCTCTTTATATTCAAAATAATCCATTTGCAAGAAATATCGTAAGTACATTTTCGGGTAAAGATACATTTGTAATTGGACTCTTTACTTTAAATATTTTCCCTTACATTAATGCCTCTATTTTTATTCAACTTATAGTAGCATTTTCTCCTTCTTTAGCAAAATTACAAAAAGAGGGAGATTTAAATGCTCGTAGATCACTAAACCGTTTAACCAGGTTTGTTACATTAATTTGGGCAATAATTCAAAGCATCGGACTAGGACTTTACTTAAGACCAATTTTATTTAATTGGAATACTCAATTATTATTAGAAATTGTTGTTTGGTTAACCACTGGGGCAATGATTGTTTTATGGTTAAGTGAATTAGTGACAGATTATGGTTTAGGTAATGGAGCTTCATTACTTATTTATACAAATATTGTTTCAAGTTTTCCAAATCTTTGTAAAACTTTGATAACTGAGAATTTAGATAATTTAACTCTTCCATCAATAATTATTATTAGTGGTTTAATAATTCTTTCATTATGCGGTATTGTATTATTACAAGAAGGAGTAAGGCGAATACCGATTATTTCGTCAAAACAATTAAATCAACGAAGAGTAGGGTCATCAAATTTAATAAATAATTATATTCCTGTTCGATTAAATCAAGCAGGAGTAATGCCAATTATTTTAACAACAACAGTTTTGGTTTTACCTGGTTATATTAGTAATTTAGGAATATTTCCTCAATTGAGTTTACCCATTAATAATATAGGCCTTCTTGGAAAAATTACTTACTGGGTCTTTTATTTCGGTTTAATATTATTATTCAGTTCTTTTTATTCAACAATTGTTTTGAATCCCAAAGATATAGCTGACCAATTACAAAAAATGGCTGTAACAATTCCTGGAATCAGACCAGGTGTTCAAACTACATTTTATTTAAAAAAAGTAATGAATCGGTTAACAGTTTTAGGAGCAGTTATTTTGGCCTTGCTTGCAACTCTTCCTAACGTAATTGAAGTTATACTTCAAATCTCAAGTTTAAATGGATTAAGTACAACTTCATTGTTAATTATGGCAGGTGTTCTAGTAGATATTTCAAAAGAAGTTGATGATATTATATATTCAAATATTTACAAAAAAAAAAATACATTTAAATTATAACTAAAATTTATAATGAAAGTTCGTCCATCAGTTAAAAAAATGTGTGATAAATGTCGGGTAATTAAACGACATGGTAGAATTATGGTAATTTGTTCTAATCCAAAACATAAACAACGTCAGGGATAATATTTAAAAGGAGTTAATATAATGGTTAGATTAGTTGGTGTTGATTTACCAAGAAATAAACGAATTGCATACGCTCTTACATATATTCATGGAATTGGTCTTACTTCGGCTAAAAAAATTATCGAAGTAGCAAATATTAATCCTGAAACAAGAACGAATGATATAACAACAGAAGAAACTGTAGCTTTACGTGAAGCAATAGAAGATCCAGCCTTAGATTTAAAATTAGAAGGTGATCTTAGAAGATTTAATGGTTTAAATATTAAACGATTAAATGAAATTAATTGTCATCGTGGAAAACGCCACCGTAATAGTCTTCCTGTTCGTGGCCAACGTACACGAACAAATGCAAGAGCAAGACGTGGCTCTAAAAAAACCGTTACAAATAAAAAGAAATAATAATATTTGAATTAACCATTAAAGTTTTATTTTCCCATGGCTCAAACAAATAAAAAAAGATAAAAATAATTTTGTTAAAGGGGTTGTTCATATTCAATCTACTTTTAACAATACTATAGTAACAATTACTAATTTAGTAGGTGATACAGTTTCATGGGCTTCTGCTGGAAGTTCTGGTTTTAAAGGTGCACGAAAAAGTACACCATTTGCCGCACAAACTGCAGCAGAAAAAGCTGCTCTTGAAGCAGTAAGTACTGGTATGAAAAGTGTTAATATTTTAGTGAAAGGTCAAGGATCGGGTCGTGAGACCGCTATTCGTGCTATTGAAGCAGCAGGATTTGAAATTAGTTCAATTGAAGATATTACATCTGTTCCACATAATGGCTGTCGACCTCCTAAAAAGCGTCGTGTTTAATTTTTAAATTTCTAATTAATTTTTAATATTTTAAGATGAACAATTTATATTTTAAGCCTTTAAAATCAGAAAAACTTCAATCAGGTGTTTGTTATGGACAATTTTTAATTAATCAATTAGAACCTGGGCAAGGAATAACTATTGGAAATCACTTAAGAAGAGTATTATTAGGTGATTTAGGAGGTACTGCAATATCTGCTGTTCGTATTGTCGGCATTCGACACGAGTTCGCAACTATTCCAGGAGTTCGAGAAGATATTTTAGAAATATTATTAAATCTGAAAGGTATAGTAATTAAAAGTAACACAACTGATGTTAAATTTGGTCGTTTAAAAGTCCAAGGTCCTTTAGTTGTTACTGCAGATTTAATTAGTTTGCCCACAGGATTAGAAATTGTTAATTCAAATCATTACATAGCTACAATTTCAACTTCGATCAATCTAGAAATAGAATTCAAAATTGAATATGGGACAGGTTATAAATTAGCATCACAGATGTTTACAGATGAAGACAAAAATTTTCTTCAAATTGATAGTATATTTATGCCTGTTCAAAAAGTAAATTTTAAAATTGAAAACGTTTATGACAATGATAATTCTATTTCAGAAAGATTATTTATTGAAATTTGGACAAATGGAAGTATTAAACCTATTGATGCATTGAAAAAAGCTTGTCAACTCATCATTAATTTATTTACTTCTTTGATTGAAACAAAAAATACTCTAGAAATAATAGAACCAAAAACAAATAATGGTTCATTAAGTATAGAACCATATACAAATATTGCTATTGAAGAATTACAATTATCAGTGCGTGCATATAATTGTTTAAAAAAAGCAAAAATAAATACTGTAGGAGATTTATTACAATATTCTCCTGAACAGTTACAAGAACTTAAAAATTTTGGTCGAAAATCTGCTGACGAAGTATTTTCTACTTTAAAAAATAAATTAAATATTATTCTGAAAAAAAGTGTTCAGAATGATTAATTTAATATTTCTATTAAGTATTAATTAAAAAAATATATGAATTCCCTAAACAAAACATTTTTACCAAGTTCGAAATATGAAACTCGAAATTGGTTTATTATTGATTGTAAAGGTCAGAAGTTAGGACGTTTATCAACAATAATTGTAGCATTATTGAAAGGAAAAATTAAACCTCATTATTATCCTGCAACTGATATTGGTGATTATGTAATTTTAATAAACGCTGATGCAATAATTGTAAACAAAAATAGTAAACATTATATTGTTAATAATCCTGGTCGTGTTGGAAGTGCTTTAACAATTAAAAATGCTATTGATTCGCTTCCACAACTAACTATTGAGAGATCAATCAAAGGTATGTTATCTACGACAGAAACAAAGCGTTTAATGAGACGCTTAAATATATATACTGATGAAAATCATCCTCACATGGCACAAAATCCAATTAAATTGGATTTAACTAATATGTCTTTTGATAATAAAATAAATCTATAAATTAGATTTATAACTTTAAGTAAAAAAGACATTACAAACTAAGTATTAATTAAATTTAAAATTCTATGAATACTGATACAAAATTAGTTTTTCAAAAACATAATATCGGACTGGGAAAACGCAAAGAAGCCGTGGCTCGTGTTTTTTTAGTTCCTGGTGGTGGTAAAATTATTATCAACAAAGTTCCTGGAGAAAAGTATTTACAATATAATCCCAGTTACCTAAATATGGTAAAAGCTCCTTTAGAAAAATTGCAATTAGAAACTCAATTTGATATCATTGCAATAGTTAAAGGTGGTGGTCTTACAGGTCAAACAGAAGCAATTCAGTTAGGCGTTGCTAGACTGTTATGTAAAATAGAAGCTACAAATCGTCAAATTTTAAAACCTTATGGATTTTTAACGCGTGATGCACGAATTAAAGAACGTAAAAAAATATGGTTTAAGAAAAGCACGAAAAGCACCACAATACTCTAAACGTTAATTTAATAATTATAGAAAGAATATGCCAAAACCTGATCTACATCCTCAATGGTTTACTGAAACACCTATACTTTGTGATGGAAAGCCACTTTGTCTTATTGGTTCTACAAGACGTGAATTACAAATTGATATATGGTTAGCAAACCACCCTTTTTATAATGAT
Organism: Fragilaria crotonensis; assembly: GCA_022925895.1. Classification (NCBI taxonomy): domain Eukaryota; phylum Bacillariophyta; class Fragilariophyceae; order Fragilariales; family Fragilariaceae; genus Fragilaria; species Fragilaria crotonensis. The sequence goes on from JAKSYS010000061.1 coordinate 23,628, forward strand.
TCTGCTGTGATGATTGATAGCGAAGGGCGAGTGGAGAAATTTATGAAAAAATATCAATTAGATTACACTGATTAATAAAAAACTAGATCTTAATTTAAAAGTTAAATTATATGCCAACAATACAACAATTAGTTCGTTCAAGACGTATTCAAATAAAAAAGAAAACTAAATGCCCAGCTCTAGTAAAATGCCCACAACGAAGAGGTGTTTGTACAAGAGTTTATACAACAACACCAAAAAAACCTAACTCAGCGATTCGAAAAGTAGCAAGGGTACGTTTGACTTCAGGATTTGAAGTTACAGCATACATACCAGGAATTGGCCATAATTTACAAGAACACTCTGTTGTTTTAATTCGTGGGGGAAGGGTTAAAGATTTACCTGGTGTTCGTTATCATATAATTCGTGGAGCATTAGATACCGGTGGTGTTAAATCTAGAACTCAAGGCCGTTCAAAATATGGTGTAAAAAAACCAAAAGGTGATAAATAAAAATATATATTTATATAAATATTAAATAAATAATTATGTCTCGTCGAAATATTTCAAAAAAAACGATTTCCACAACCAGATTCACTTTACAATAGTTATCTTGTAAGTTTACTTATTGCCCGAATTTTAAAATCAGGTAAAAAGAATTTAGCTAAAAATATTGTCTATCAAGCGTTCGAAATAATTAACAAAAAAACTGATCAAGATCCTTTAGCAGTTTTTGAAAAAGCGATTCAAAATTCTAGCCCTCTTGTTGAAGTTAAAGCAAGACGTGTTGGTGGATCTACTTATCAAGTTCCTATTGAAGTTAGTGGATTCAGGGCTACCAATCTTTCATTACGTTGGATTATAAGATATTCTAATCAACGAGTGGGTAGATCTATGGCTATTAAATTAGCTAATGAAATTATTGACACATCGAATGAAATTGGTAATACTATAAAGAAAAAAGAAGAAACACATAAAATGGCAGAAGCAAATAAAGCTTTTGCACATTTCCGCTACTAGGAATAAATTTAAAATCTCGCTAAAAGCCTAAAAGTATTCTCTATTTATATATAAACAAATTAAATTTAAAAATTAAATTATGGCACGTGAAAAATTTGAACGTACAAAACCCCATGTTAATATTGGAACAATAGGCCACGTTGATCATGGTAAAACTACATTAACCGCTGCAATTACAGCAACAATGGCATTAGAAGGTAATGGTGTAGCGAAAGCGTATTCTGATATTGATGGTGCTCCAGAAGAACGTGCTCGTGGTATTACTATTAATACAGCTCACGTTGAGTATGAAACAGAAGCACGTCATTATGCACACGTAGATTGTCCAGGTCACGCAGATTACGTAAAAATATGATTACGGGTGCTGCTCAAATGGACGGTGCTATTTTAGTAGTATCGGCTGCCGACGGTCCAATGCCACAAACACGTGAACATATTTTATTAGCTAAACAAGTAGGTGTTCCTGATATCGTAGTATTCTTAAATAAAGAAGATCAAGTTGATGATGCAGAATTATTAGAATTAGTTGAATTAGAAGTTCGTGAGCTTCTTTCTGCATATGATTTCCCTGGTGATGATATACCAATTTGTCCAGGTTCAGCATTACAAGCTATTGAAGTAATTTCATCTAATCCTGAAGTTCGTCGTGGTGATAATCCATGGGTTGATAAAATTTACGCTTTAATGGATGCTGTTGATGCTTATATTCCAACTCCTGTTCGTGATACAGAAAAAACTTTTTTAATGGCAATTGAAGACGTTTTCTCTATTACTGGTCGTGGTACTGTATCTACAGGTCGTATCGAACGTGGTATTATTAAAGTAGGTGATAGTGTTGAAATCGTTGGTATTAGAGATACAAAAACAACAACAATTACTGGTATTGAAATGTTCCAAAAAACTTTAGATGAAGGTTTTGCTGGAGATAACGTAGGTATTTTATTACGTGGTACAACACGTGATGATATTGAACGTGGTATGGTATTATCAAAACCAGGTACAATCACACCTCATACACTTTTTGAATCTGAAGTATACGTTTTAACAAAAGATGAAGGTGGCCGTCATACACCATTCTTTACAGGTTACCGTCCTCAATTCTATGTAAGAACTACTGACGTAACAGGTGCTATTACTAAATTTACATCAGATGATGGTACAACTGTTGAAATGGTAATGCCTGGAGATCGTATCAAAATGACTGCTGAATTAATTTATCCAGTAGCAATTGAAGAAGGTATGCGATTTGCGATTCGTGAAGGTGGTCGTACAATTGGAGCAGGTGTTGTTTCTAAAATTGTTAAATAATTAATTTTATTCTTTATGGTAAACTCAAAAATTCGGGTCAGATTAGAATCTTTTAATCATGAATTATTAAATTCATCATGCAATAAAATGATGAATATTGTACAAAATATCGAATTAAATTCCGTAGGAATTGTTAAATTACCCACACAAAAGCGAATTTATTGTGTCTTACGATCACCTCATGTAGATAAAGATTCAAGAGAGCACTTTGAAGTTCGTACTCATAAAAGAATTTTAGAAATTTATTACAATTCTGATAATAATGATAACTTATTTGATTTATTATCAAAAGCAGATTTACCTTCAGGTGTGTTTTATAAATTAGCTGTGTCAAATTCAAATTAAAATGATTTAAAATGTTGGACTAACAAAAGTCCAACATTTTAAACTGTTGAAATTTATAAATTAATAATGGTACAATCCCTTTTTATAACTATTTCAATAATAGGCGGTATGGCCAAGTGGTAAGGCAGTGGATTGCAAATCCTCGATCCCCAGTTCGAATCTGGGTGTCGCCTAGATATATTTTAAAATAACACCTTCTAGTAATAAACATTTTAAAAATATTAATAAATTTTTGCACTAAGTTGTATAATGTTATATAGAATATAATAATAACTCATTTCAATTTATTAGTGTTCGATATAAGGTTACTTTACCTTGAACTTTATATATTTTAAAAGTAACTTATTGTAGATAGTCTTAGTAATTTATGATACTATTTACTATTACACAAATAGAAAAAATTATTTTATCAGTAGTAGATCAAAAGTATTTTTTAAATAAAAGGAAAATTAAATTATGTTTGAACGCTTTACCGAAGGCGCAATTAAAGTTATCATGCTATCTCAGGAAGAAGCACGAAGAATGGGGCATAACTTCGTCGGAACTGAACAGTTACTTTTAGGGGTAATTGGACAACGCCATGGGATTGGTGCAAAAGCTTTGAAAAAAATGAAAGTTTCATTAAAAAAAGCTCGAAAAGAAATTGAAATGTATATTGGTAGAGGAACAGGGTTTGTTGCTTCTGAAATACCTTTTACACCTCGAGCTAAACGCGTTTTAGAAATGGCTGTAAATGAAGGTAAAGATCTTGGCCAAAATTTTGTAGGAACAGAACATATCCTATTAGCTTTATTAGGTGAAACGGATGGTGTTGCTATGCGTACTTTAGATAAATTAGGTGTCGATACTAAAAAGTTACGTGATATCATTTTTAGTTATATTGAAGAAACACAAGAAGAAATTTTACGTCCATTAACCCAAGCGGAAAAATTTTTGTTAGAACGTGAGCGTAAAGGTAGCCAAACACCGACTCTAGATGAATTCTCAGAAAATATTACAAAAGAGGCCGTTGATGGTAAATTAGATCCAGTTATCGGAAGAGAAAAAGAAATAAACGATTTAATTGCTGTATTAGCAAGAAGAACAAAAAAATAATCCAGTTTTAATTGGCGAACCGGGTGTAGGTAAAACAGCAGTTGCTGAAGGTTTAGCACAATTAATTTTAAATGAAAATGTGCCAGATTTTTTAGACGGTAGTTTAATTATGGCATTAGATTTGGGATCAATCTTAGCAGGTACAAAATATCGTGGTGAATTTGAAGAAAGATTAAAAAGAATTGTAGAAGAAGTTCAAAACGACAGTGCTGTCATCATTGTAATTGATGAAATTCATACTTTAGTAGGTGCAGGTGCTGCTGAAGGTGCAGTTGACGCAGCTAATATTTTGAAACCCGCACTAGCACGTGGTAAATTCCGTTGTATTGGTGCAACAACAAAAGACGAATATAGAAAATATATTGAGCGTGATCCAGCTTTAGAACGTCGATTCCAGCCAGTTTTAGTAGAAGAACCAAGTGTTGGTACAACCATTGAAATCTTACAAGGGTTAAAACCTAAATTTGAACAACATCATACATTAACATACGAACGCAAAGCTATTGAACAGGCAGCGATTTTATCTGATAAATATATACCAGATCGTTTTTTACCAGATAAAGCGATTGATGTATTAGATGAATCCGGTGCCCGGGTTAGATTGGAAAATCGTCGATTACCTGAAGGATTACGTAATTTAATGAATGAACTTCAAACAGTAATCAAAGAAAAAGAGAATTCGATGAAAACTCATAATTTTCCGCTTGCTCAAAACCAATTTGATAGAGAAATGGAATTACGTACTCATATTCGTATTATGAAACAATCTGCATTAGCAGATGAAATGCGCGGATTTAATAGAAAAGAAATTGATAAAGTTTTAGAGAATGATGTTGCAAATGTTGTTTCTAATTGGACAGGTGTTCCGGTTAATAAAATTACTGGGTCTGAGTCTGAACGTTTATTACAAATGGAGCAAATTATTCGTGAACGAATTATAGGCCAACAACAAGCTGTAATTTCTGTCTCAAATGCTATTCGTCGTGCACGTGTAGGGTTACGAAATCCTAATCGTCCTATTGCCAGTTTTATTTTTGCAGGTCCTACTGGTGTTGGAAAAACAGAATTAACAAAAGCAGTAGCAGAGTACATGTTTGGTGATGAGAATAGTATGATTCGTTTAGATATGTCTGAGTATATGGAGAAACATACCGTAGCTAAATTAATCGGTTCACCTCCAGGTTACGTAGGTTATAATGAAGGTGGTCAATTGACAGAAGCCGTTCGTACAAAACCATATTCAGTAGTTTTATTAGATGAGGTTGAAAAGGCTCATCCGGATGTATTTAATTTATTGTTACAAATTTTAGATGATGGTAGACTTACAGATTCTAAAGGTAGAGTAATTGATTTTACAAATACTATGATTGTTATGACAACTAATTTAGGTTCAAAAATTATTGAACGAGAAAGTGGTGTTCAATCAAAAGATGATGTTAAATCATCAGGACTTAAATTAATGATTAATGATAATCCTTTTGGAGACTGGGAACCTGAAACTGAAGTAGAAAAAGATGCGGAAATTGTAAGAAAAGTAAACAAATTAGTAAAAGAAGAACTTAAAAATTTCTTCCGTCCAGAGTTTCTTAACCGTATTGATGAAATTATTGTATTTAATCACTTGTCAAAACATGACATTTGGGACATTTCAGCAATCATGATTAAACAATTAATTGATCGTTTAAAAGATAAAGGCATTAACCTAGTTGTAAGTGAACCTGTAAGAGCATTATTAGTAGAAGAAGGTAATGATCCTATTTATGGAGCACGACCATTACGCCGAGTGATTATGCATTATTTAGAAGACCAATTAGCTGAACGTTGTTTATCTGAAGATTTAAAACCTGGTACCAGTATCATTGTTACACGTAAAACGTTAAAACAATTAAAAGCTGAAATGAAGGCAACAAAAGAGGTTGGTGAAGTCCGTGATATTTTAAATACTGCGGTAGTAACATCAAGTACAGACAAAACTGGACGAAAATGATGGTTAATCGCCTATTTAGTGGGTCGGGAGATTCTAATGAGTTTAATACCAATTCGACTAAGACAGTAAATGATGTTACGGCAGAATTAGAAAAAGTAGAAAACTTTACAAATATGCGGGATAGATTTGAATATTTAGATCAAGAATATGAAAATCCTTTTGGAATTCCAGATGATGAAACTTACACGGATGAGATAGCTATTGAAATTGATACAAGTAGTGTTAATTTAAATATTAATGTTAATGACGATGTAGACCAATCTTTAGATGATCCATTAGGTCAATGGGAAAAACCAAAACGACCTGAACGTGAACGTATATTACCTTCTTCATTAGCCCCAGAAATTGTTGATGAAAAAACTGAAACTAGTATAGCTAAAACCAAGAGTGAAGTTGTTGAATATGATTTTAAACCAGTATTTAAACGTTTACGATTCCCTAATATTAAAAACCCAATAGTACGATTCTTTGTAAGTATTATTAAAAATGGTCTTTACTTAGCTTTATATGTTATTAGATTTATAGCATTTGCACGTCATAGATTACCAAAAGATATTGTCAATGGTGTAACAGGTTTACTGTTTGGTAAAATGTGGTTACAACAACGACCAATTAAAACGACTTACTTATTAAGAATGTACAATGATATAGTTAAAGAAAATAGAACTAAAGCTAAAGAAACTAGAGACAAAAATAAACAAAAAGATAATGAATAATTTTTAAAAAATATTATAAAAATTATTAAATTTTAAAAAATTCTAACTACTAAGAAGTAGTTAGAATTTTCTAAATTCGACTAATTTGATCAGTCGGTGAACTTGGATTTGCATAATATTTTTTTTCCATAGTACCCGCTAAATAACCTAGACGACCTGCACGAACCGCTAATTTCATAGCTTCGGCCATCTGACTTGGATTTTTAGATTGTGCGACAGCTGTATTTAAAAGTACACCATCCGCCCCTAATTCTAGAGATTGCGCAGCTTCACTAGGAGTTCCAATTCCTGCATCTATGATAACAGGTATACTCGCATTTTCAATAATAATTTTAATATTTTCTAAATTATTTAATCCTTGACCAGACCCAATAGGTGAACCTAACGGCATTACGGTAGCACATCCTAAATCCTCTAAATGTAGTGCAAGCATTGGATCCGCATTGATATACGGTAATACAGTAAATCCATTTTTAACTAAAAACTCAGCAGCTTTTAATGTTCCTATTGGATCAGGTAATAAGTATTTTGGATCAGAAATAACTTCTAATTTTATAAAGAAATTATCTGATTGGCCTAATTGGCAAGCTAACTCATGTCCTAAAAACGCCATTCGAATAGCTTCTTCTGCTGTTTGAGAACCTGCTGTATTAGGTAATAGCCAAAGCTTATCCCAATTTAAGGCTCCTAAAAAAGTTGTATGATCATTTTTCAAGTTAGCGGGTAATCTTCTTATAGCTACTGTAATTATTTCAGATTCACTACTTTCAATACTATTTACAACATCTGTAACACTACGATATTTACCTGTACCTAACATCAAACGTGAATTGAATTGCTTATTCCCAATTTTTAATTTGTCATGTTTTTCCATAATATTTTTTACTATTTTAAAACTCCCCAGGTAGGACTTGAACCTACGGCCAATCGGTTAACAGCCGATTGCTCTACCACTGAGCTACTGAGGATATCAGTAATGCCCTAATAATACTATAAATTAATTAAAAAGACAAACAAAATAATTTTTAATTTGATAAAATTGTGAGAATTTTATCAAATTAAAAATTATTTTGTTTTTATTTGTTTACAACTAGAAAACGTAAAACTTTTGAATCTAATTTTAAAGTAGCTAAAAATGTTTCAATATATTTAGGCATACTTGAAAAATTTAATTGGATATAGTTTCCTTTTGATTTATCAACAATTGGGTATGCTAATTTATGTTTTCCGCGTGAAATTACCGAAATATCACAAACGTTAAATTTTCTTAAATTTTTTGCATAATTAAAAACCCAGCTTTTTAATTCACTATCATTGAATTCTTCAGTTAACAATATCATTATTTCATATTTTCTTAACAATTCCATAAGTAAAATTTATCTTTTCATAATTAACAAATATAATACTTTGAATTAATTATGAATGTCAATTCTATATTATCGTGAAATAGAGAATATAATTTTTCTATTAGTGGTATAAATTGTTGCACTTTAAAATAATAGAATGCAGAAATAAATTTGATATCTTTTAGTAAAATAATATAATAGAAAGCATCTTATTTAAAAATCTTATTGGAGAAATTTAATGGATTGGAATGAAATTCAAAATTCGTCATCAAATCTGGTTTTTGCTATATTATTAATTGCAATGATTTCTTATTGGGTTAATTTATCATTTTTAATAAAAGTGATCTTTTATCAAATTTTGGTAAATTATCGGCCACAATTGCAAGTGGTTTATTGTTTTTCGTGCTTTGTTCAAGATGGATTGTTGCAGGTTATTTTCCATTAAGTAATTTATATGAATCTTTGTTATTTTTAACTTGGACATTATTAACACTATATCTTTACATTGAATCACAAACAAAAAGTAAACTAATAGGAGCAATTTTAATCCCTGTAGCTTTATTAATTAATGGGTTTAGTAATTTAACACTTTCTCCAGAAATGCAAAAAGCAAGTCCACTTGTTCCTGCTTTACAATCTAATTGGTTAATGATGCATGTTAGTATGATGTTATTAAGTTATGGGACATTAATTATGGGATCATTACTATGCATTCTATTTTTAGTTATTTCGCAATACAGAGAAGTTGATTTAAAACAAGTGGATGAAACCTCTACACCACTTTATAATATTATGCTAGATTATTATGAAGCTAAACTTGTATCACCACAAAATAATGTTTCTGAATTAGGTAAATTGAAACTTTTACAAAGTTTAGACAATTGGAGTTATAGAATTATAGGTTTAGGATTTCCTTTTTTAACGATAGGAATTATCGCTGGTGGCGTATGGGCAAATGAAGCTTGGGGATCGTATTGGAGTTGGGATCCAAAAGAGACTTGGGCTCTTATTACATGGATTGTTTTTGCTGTTTATCTACATGCAAGAATAACAAAAGGTTGGGAAGGAAAAAGAACTGCTATCTTAGGAGGTTTGGGGTTTTTCGTTATTTGGATTTGTTATTTAGGTGTAAATTTCTTAGGTAAAGGTTTACATAGTTATGGATGGGTTTCATAAAAAATAAAGGAATTGTAATTTATTATTCCTTTATTTTTATTTAAATTTTTTTTTAGTTAATAAGCTAATCCTAGACTTCTTGTTGTCTCTGCCCCTAAATAAACACGCACGCTTAAAAAGTCAGTAGGACATGCTGTTTCACAACGTTTACATCCTACACAGTCTTCTACTCGAGGTGAAGATGCAATCTGGCCTGCTTTACAACCATCCCAAGCAACCATCTCTAAAACGTCTGTAGGACATGCTCTTACACATTGCGTACATCCGATACATGTATCGTAAATTTTAACTGTATGTGACATAGTTAGATTTTTTTATAATTTTTAATTTATTAATAGTAATTTTTAAAAGTCAATCATAACTGAAAATATTTTCGGCTAATATATTAACGTTGGCGTGATAATCTTTGAACTTGTTGAATAGCTAAACGACCAATATTGAATAAAGCCCATGATGCAGCTACGAAAATTGGAGCACCAATTACTAATAAACGAGTATCCATATGTTATAATCCTTATAAAAATAGTTAAATTAAATACAGAAAATAATATTAATATGCAGTTATATTATTGTACATTTACATTATATACAAAATTTTAAATATTTATAAGAAATATCAAGATAGAAATTTTTTCAATTATGTCTAAAAACTTTGGCATTGAGCTATTTTTCCGGGAGATGTCTCTCCAAGTATTTTCGCCGATTTATAACGTTTCACAACTGAGTTCGAAATGGATCAGTGTGGTTCCGCCAATACACTAAAAACACCAAAGCAAAAATCTACGATAGAGTAGATAAAAACCAATCGATTCTAAAGTATTAAATTCAATACTTTAGAATCGATTGGTTTGATTAAAAAATTCAAGTCCTCGGTCTGTTAGGACATCTCAGCTCATATATTACTACATTTATACTTGATGCCTATCTAACGGTTAGTCTTACCGTGACCTTACTCACTTACGTGATGAGAATACTCATCTTGAGGTGGGCTTCCCACTTAGATGCTTTCAGCGGTTATCCACTCCATACATAGCTACCCAGCGTTTACCGTTGGCACGATAACTGGTACACCAGAGGTATGTCCTTCTCGGTCCTCTCGTACTAAAGAAGGCTCCTCTCAATATTCTAACGCCTACACCGGATATGGACCGAACTGTCTCACGACGTTCTGAACCCAGCTCGCGTACCGCTTTCATGGGCGAACAGCCCAACCCTTGGGACGTACTACCGCCCCAGGATGCGATGAGCCGACATCGAGGTGCCAAACCTCCCCGTCGATGTGAACTCTTGGGGGAGATCAGCCTGTTATCCCTAGAGTAACTTTTATCCGTTGAGTGACGGCCTTTCCACTCAGCACCGTCAGATCACTAAGACCGACTTTCGTCCCTGCTCGACTTGTAGGTCTCACAGTCAAGCTTCCTTTTTGCCTTTACACTCTAGATACGATTTCTACCCGTTCAGAGGAAACCTTTGTGCGCCTCCGTTACCGTTTAGGAGGCGACCGCCCCAGTCAAACTGCCCGCCTGAAACTGTCCTTTTACCAGATAATGGTAAAAGTTAGAAATCTAACATTATAGGAGTGGTATCTCACTGATGGCTCCGGAATTCCCGCAAGAATCTTTCAACGCCTCCCACCTATACTGCGCAAATAAAGTCCAATTTCAATTTCAAGTTACAGTAAAGCTTCATAGGGTCTTTCTGTCCTGGTGCAGGTAGTCCGCATCTTCACAGACAAGTCTATTTCACCGAGCCCCTCTCCGAGACAGTATCCAAATCATTACGCCTTTCGTGCGGGTCGGAACTTACCCGACAAGGAATTTCGCTACCTTAGGACCGTTATAGTTACGGCCGCCGTTCACCAGGGCTTCAGTTACCAGCTTCGCTTGCGCTAACCAACTTCTTTAACCTTCTGGCACTGGGCAGGCGTCAGCCCCCCATACATCGTCTTACGACTTAGCGGAGACCTGTGTTTTTGGTAAACAGTTGCTTGGATCTTGTTATTGCAACCTTATAAATAAGGCACTCCTTCTCCCGAAGTTACGGAGTTATTTTGCCGAGTTCCTTAGAGAGAGTTATCTCGCGCCCCTTAGTATACTCTACCTACCCACCTGTGTCGGTTATGGTACAGGCATTATTTATTTTCGACAGTGCGAGCTTTTCTTGGAAGTATGACATACACTGCTCCAACGCCGTAGCGTCTCGTACTCACGCCTCAGTTCAATAGTACGTTTTCGCCGTACACACCTTAACGCTTAAACCGGAATACCAATATCCGGCCAGTTTAGCCTTCTCCGTCCCTCGATATCAATAAATAATGGTACGGGAATATTAACCCGTTATCCATCGACTACGCTTTTCAGCCTCGCCTTAGGCCCTGACTTACCCTCCGCGGACGAGCCTTCCGGAGGAAACCTTGGGTTTTCGGGGTATAGGATTCTCACCTATATTTTCGTTACTCAAGCCGACATTCTCACTTCTGCTTCGTCCATATCCGCTTCCGCTAATACTTCAACCTACAACAGAACGCTCCCCCTACCGATATATAAAACATATATCGCACAGTTTCGGCAAATTACTTAGTCCCGTTCATTTTCGGCGCAGGTTTACTCGATCAGTGAGCTATTACGCACTCTTTAAAGGATTGCTGCTTCTAAGCAAACCTCCTGATTGTTTCTGCACTCCCACCTCCTTTATCACTTAGTAATTATTTAAGGGCCTTAACTGGTGCTCTGGGCTGTTTCCCTCTTGACAATGGAGCTTATCCCCCACAGTCTCACTGATAAATTGTACATTTAGTATTCTTAGTTTGCAACGATTTGGTACCGAATTACCAGCCCGCATACGTAACAGTGCTTTACCCCTAAATTATAACATTTACCGCTGCGCCTAAACGCATTTCGGGGGAGAACCAGCTAGCTCCGAATTCGATTGGCATTTCACCCCTAACCACAGTTCATCCGCTGATTTTTCAACATCAGTCGGTTCGGTCCTCCACTTAGTATTACCTAAGCTTCAACCTGACCATGGTTAGATCATCCGGGTTCGGGTCTATAACTAGAGACTAACGCCCTATTCAGGCTCGCTTTCACTATGGCTTCAACATTCTCTGTTTTAACCTGCCACTAGCTATAAGTCGCCGGCTCATTCTTCAACAGGCACGCAGTCAGACGTTTTAGTCGTCCTCCTACTGGTTGTAAGTTTATGGTTTCATGTTCTTTTCACTCCCCTCCCGGGGTTCTTTTCACCTTTCCCTCACGGTACTATTTCACTATCGGTCATTCAGGAATATTTAGCCTTACGAGGTGGTCCTCGCAGATTCACACGGAATTTCACGTGCTCCATGCTACTTGGGATTCAGTTTTGATTGTTTCAATTTTCGATTACAAGACTATCACTTTCTATGGTTAGGGATTCCAACCTATTCATCTAATTGTCACATTTAATCATTTTTAACTGTCCCGCTACCCTTACTTCTAAGTTTAGGCTTCTCCCGTTTCGCTCGCCGCTACTCAGGGAATCGTTTTTACTTTCTTTTCCTCTAGGTACTAAGATGTTTCAGTTCCCTAGGTTCGCTCTTTCTTATTTATATATTCAATAAGTAGTTTTTAAGTTTCCTCATTCGGAGACCTCCGGATCATAGCTTGTTTCCAGCTCCCCGAAGCATTTCGTTGGTAACCACGTCCTTCATCGCTTCTGAATGCCAAGGTATCCCCCATAAACTCTTAGTTCCTTGAATTTAAAACAACTAAGATATTAAAATATCTAGCTTGAATTTTAGTTTATATTACTAATTTTTTGGAGGTAAGCGGATTCGAACCGCTGACAACCGCCGTGCAAAGGCGATGCTCTACCAGCTGAGCTATACCCCCGTTGGGCCATTCTGGATTTGAACCAGAGACCTCGCCCTTATCAGGGGCGCGCTCTAACCAACTGAGCTAATAGCCCGTTTTTTATGGAATATTTTTAAACTCGACTTTTAATTTTTTATAAAAATTTAAAGGAGGTGATCCAACCGCACCTTCCAGTACGGTTACCTTGTTACGACTTCACCCCAGTCACTAATTCTACCTTAGGCGTCCTCCTCCAAAAGGTTAGAGTAACGACTTCGGGCATAACCAGCTTCCATGGTGTGACGGGCGGTGTGTACAAGGCCCGGGAACGAATTCACCGCTGTGTAGCTGACCAGCGATTACTAGCGATTCCAACTTCATGCAGGCGAGTTGCAGCCTGCAATCCGAACTTAGAACGAGTTTATAGATTAGCTAGTCTTCGCAGATTTGCAGCTCATTGTCTCGTCCATTGTAGCACGTGTGTAGCCCAGGGTGTAAGGGGCATGCTGACTTGACGTCATCCCCGCCTTCCTCCGGTTTATAACCGGCAGTCTTTTTAGAGTTCCAAAAGGCAACTAAAAATAAGGGTTGCGCTCGTTGCGGGACTTAACCCAACATCTCACGACACGAGCTGACGACAGCCATGCACCACCTGTGTATACGTTCCAAAAGGCACTTTTTTCTTTCAAAAAAATTCGTATCATGTCAAACCCTGGTAAGGTTCTTCGCGTTGCATCGAATTAAACCACATGCTCCACCGCTTGTGCGGGCCCCCGTCAATTCCTTTGAGTTTCACACTTGCGTGCATACTTCCCAGGCGGGATACTTAACGCGTTAGCTTTGGTACTGCACAGGTCGATCTGTTCAACACCTAGTATCCATTGTTTACGGCTAGGACTACTGGGGTATCTAATCCCATTTGCTACCCTAGCTTTCGTCTCTGAGTGTCAGTAATAGCCCAGTAAAGTGCCTTCGCCATCGGTGTTCTTTCCAATCTCTACGCATTTCACCGCTCCACTGGAAATTCCCTTTACCTCTACTATACTCTAGTCCGATAGTTTCGACTGCGATTTTGAAGTTGAGCTTCAAGATTTAACAGTTGACTTGTCGAGCCACCTACAGACGCTTTACGCCCAGTGATTCCGGATAACACTTGCATCCTCCGTCTTACCGCGGCTGCTGGCACGGAGTTAGCCGATGCTTATTCTTCAGGTACACGTCATTTATTCCTCCCTGAAAAAAGAGGTTTACAACCCATAGGCAGTCATCCCTCACGCGGTATTGCTCCGTCAGGCTTTCGCCCATTGCGGAAAATTCCCTACTGCTGCCTCCCGTAGGAGTCTGGACCGTGTCTCAGTTCCAGTGTGTCTGATCGTCCTCTCAAACCAGATACTGATCGTCGCCTTGGTAGGCCATTACCCTACCAACAAGCTAATCAGCCGCAAGCTTCTCTTTAGGCGGAAATCCATTTCACTCGAAAGCATATGGGGTATTAGCAACCGTTTCCAGTTGTTGTCCCCCCTCCTAAAGGCAAATTCTTACGTGTTACTCACCCGTCCGCCACTAGAGTTAAAAACTCTCGTACGACTTGCATGTATAAGGCATACCGCCAGCGTTCATCCTGAGCCAGGATCAAACTCTCTTAAAATGTCCTTGAATTTTTTGTTTGTTTTTTTTAAATTTTGTCCATAAGGCTGCAAATAAAGATACCGAGGCTTATCTAAAAATTTAAGATAGATAAAAAAAAATTAATATAACTTTAGTATATTTAAAATATTAATTTTATCAGTTCTATATTTATTCTATACTCATATAGTAAATTAAAACATCAATATAGAATAAATATAAAAGTTATAAAATTAAATCTGAAAGAAAAGAAAAATAACTTTCAAATTCATGTGTAACAGTGTGACCAATTTCTTCAACACTAGAAAAATTACTACTTATTATTAAATTTGAACTTGCCTGTTCAAGAGGTATTAAATTTAAAGAAATTTGTTTTAAAGAAGTTTTTAATAAATCTGATTGATTAATAATTCGGTCAGGTAAGAATTGAATATCAACATTCTTATAGGCTTCTTGCATGTATTTTAAAATGTCTGGCCTATCATTGTACCAAAACTCTCTTATTTCATTGGGGATTGGGTATTTATACCACAAAATTGGTAAATATTTAAAGATTAATACATCTTTAATATCTCCGTTAACTATAGCTTTTCCTGGAACACCTTCACTAGGTAAAAAAGGCATTGTAAATACTAAATGATTTAAAGAATCTGCAGCTTTTCCTATAAGAGTTAATAACAATGGAGTTGCTAGTCCTATTCCACCTACTACAGGCATAAGTCCAATTGCATATTCTTCAATCCAATCAACAAAAGCAATGAAATATGCTATAGGAAAAGTATAAGGGTTTATACTAATTAGCCATGCAATAAAAATCCGAAATGAAATCATATAATAATAGGTAACCAAAATAGCAAAAACTACTTCCCGGCAAACCTCCAAAATGAAATATCTAAACAAAAATGACATTGGACTTGAAGAAATTCCGAAACCCAATTTGGTAAAAAAATAATATTTTTATAGTTCTCCATATAAAAACTATAAAATCCATCTGTATTACTTTCATAGAATATTCTAGGAATAGGTGAAGGCTTTGGAGAATCACCTATTAAAATTTCAATATAATTCTGAGGATGCGTATCTGGTGGAAAACGTACTGTACGAATAGGTAAATTTTCAGCCAATGATTTTGGATTCCAATAATATCGCTTTAAAGGAGTTAATAGCATACCTGGATTGTCAGGAAATCCAAAAATACCAGCTAATTTTTGAAAACTGAAGCCAACAAAATTAAAAAATTCCTCTCGTAATTCTAACAACCGTTCGCGAATTGTCATAAGAATTTCTTTAAATTAGATTTATAAAGGTACAAAAATCATTATATTGTAGAGAAAATTATACGTCAAGTCTGTCAATCTCTATCAAGTAGGTTCATTAATCGGGATAGTAGGATTTGAACCTACGACCCCCTGCTCCCAAAGCAGGTGCTCTACCAAGCTGAGCTATATCCCGAATGCAAAAGTTATTTAAAGATTACACCTAAAGTTAACATAATTTGAGTTAGAAGACAAGTTTGTATTTTATCTAAATTTAATTAACGACTAAAAATTTAGTTCCAACATTTTAATACCACACAATAAAATTTAGATAATAAAAAAGTAGAAAAAGAGTTGCTAACTAAACTTTAAAAAAATAAGAAAAATTTTTAACATTTAAATATTGGAATAGTTTCAATTTAGTAAACATAAGATAACTAAATCGGCAGACCATGACTTCAATTATTAGGGAAATAGTAATTCTTACAATTACCCTAATCCATTTTTTTACTATTTTTTAAATTTTTTCTATTTCGATAATAATTTAATGTATAATACTATAATGAAAACTCATATTTAAATAGATAATTAATAACTAATTTTTGAAAATAAGCGAACTAATTGATAGTAACTGATAGTATTAAAACTATATATTGGTATATCGCATCTATTGGCAAATTGAGTCAAACTAATATTTTTATTCAAATGTTTTTTTAATCCTATAATGATACTAGCTTTTTTAACTTCATTTGTTAAAATAAAATTTATACCCATACGTAAAAGTACTTCTTTTAGTAAATTATTCGAAATGGAATAAGGATATATTATTAATAGTTTTGACTTTAATTTTAACGAATTTTCGTGTTTCAATTCATTAATAGAAAACCAATTTAAAGTTGGTAAAAGATTTTGATTATTTAATAAAGAGCCGTATTGAGGTTGAATTCGCTCACTTACTATTTTAATCTTTTCGGGTAATGAAAATAATCTAATTTGTTCCATGAAACTATCGCCACGTAATAATAAATCAATAGAAGTTTTTACATCTTCATGTATAGTCCATGAATTTTGTTGATTAATTTCTATTAATATTTCAAAAGCAGGATAAGCCTTACGTTCTAAAACAGTTTTTTGTGTTTTTCGTCTTTTAGCTTCATCATCACTAAGTGTTACATATTGTATCCCTCCAATTAAATCTGCTAATGGTGGATTTTTAATTAGATTTTGTAAACAATTACCATGCGTAGTTCCTACAAGTTGAACACCTTTTTCAGCAATTGTTCTAGCTGCTAATACTTCTAATTCTGTTCCTATTTCATCAATAATAATTACTTGAGGCATATGATTTTCTACAGCTTCAATCATTACCTGATGTTGAAGTTCAGTTTTAGATACTTGCATTCTTCTAGCTCTTCCTATTCCTGAATGCGGGATATCACTTTCTCCAGCTATTTCATTAGATGTATCTATTATAACTACCCGCTTTTCCATTTCATCAGCCAATACTCTCCCAATCTCTCGAATAATAGTGGTTTTTCCTACACCAGGTTTACCTAATATTAAGATAGATTGACCTGACTCCAGTAAATCTCTAATAACAGAAATTGCTCCAAAAATTGAACGCCCGATTCGACAAGTTAAGCCGGTAATTAAAAATTGTCGATTTCGAATACAACTTATTCTATGTAATGTTCGTTCAATTCCTGCTCGATTTTCTGTACTAAATTTACTAATTCGTTTAGTTGTATAATCTAAATCTTGCCATGAAATTATTTTTTGAGATAAATATTCTGGACCAGTAGAAAATCTTGCTTCAGGTCTTCGACCTAAATCAAGTACGATTTCTATAAGTTGATCGGCATACATATGACTTATTAAATGGTCATAAAGAAAAAAAGGAAGCTTTTCAAATAATTTTTCTAAATCATCACTCATAATTTGTTGTTAAATTTTCTTATTAATTTTAAATAACACACTGTAGATTATAAATATAATTTCCAGTGTGTTATTTAAAATTAATAAGAAAATTTACATTATTTTGTTAACGTTTCATCAAAATTTATAATTTTTGAAAATGTTGAATTATCTAAAATAGCAATTTGAGATAACATTTTACGATTTAAAGCAATTTTAGCATTATTTAATTTATTAATAAAACGACTGTAAGTAATTCCTTCAATTCTTGAAGCAGCGTTTATTCTCGTAATCCAAACTCTTCGGAAAATTCGTTTCTTCTGTTTTCGATTAACATAAGAATATTTTAATGCTTTCATTACTTGTTGATTGGCTACTCTGAAAAGAGCCGAATGTGCACCTCTATAACCACTTGCTATTGTTAAAATTTTATTTCTACGTTTGCGGGCAACATTACCCCGTTTAACTCTAACCATTAGATTTTTTAATTTAAATTAAATTTATAGTTTTTAACTAATTAGTAATAAGGTAACATTAATTTAATAGCATTAGTGTTACTTAAATTGACAGCAACTACTTGAGATAATTTTCTTTTTTGTCTATTAGACTTTTTCATTAATAAGTGACCTTTATAAGCATGTCTACGTAAAAATGTATTATTACCAGTAATTTTATAGCGTTTTGCTGCAGATTTTCTTGTTTTTAATTTTGGCATAGGATTTTAATATTAAGAATTTTTTATATAATTTTTTGATTTCCAAGGATTAGAATCCAAATTTTCAACACCCGAATCCCAATCAACAGGACATATTTGACCAGGATTTTCTTTTACATATTGTATTGAACGTAAAACTCGAAGAATTTCATTAACACTTCTTCCACATAACAAATTATTTACAGTATAGTATTGAATGATTCCTTCCTTGTCAATAATAAATAAACCTGGAAAAGCAAGTCCGTCTTCTGTCAGTAATTGATAATTATTTGTTATTTTTTTGTGTTAAATCAGATATTAGTGGATAATCTAACTCTTTTAAACCATTTTGATAACTTGTGGCTAATAAAAATTGTAAATGTGAAAATGGACTATCAATAGAAACTGCGAGTATTTGGGCTGATAACTTTTTAAACTCGGAAATTTTATCGTTTAACCTAATTAACTCAGTAACTGAAAGGGATGTGAAATTTGCTGGATAAAAGACGAGAATCACATACTTTTTTCCTCTATAATCGGATAATCTAATTTTACCCAATTGATTTTTATAAACTCCAATTGTTAAAAAATTTGGAGCTAATTTTCCAACTTGTAAAGAACTGACCATAAAGTTTTCTTTAAATTATCAGAATTTCAACAAAAAAATAATATCATATAAAAAAAAAAGTAGAGCAAATAAATTTAAAATACTCTACTTTTAAAATATATTAATAATTTTATTTAGCCTCAACTTCCACAACTTCTTCAAGTCCAAAGTTATTTGTGTTAGTACCACTGTAATTAACACTTTCAAATCTAACAACAACAGGGTAACGGATACCACTTTGATCAACTGTTGCTACAGTACCAATTTCATTATACCAATAAGATTCAGGTCGTAAAATACGGACTTTTGCTCCACGATTTACCATAATAAATTCCTTTATTTTAAACTAGTGATATATAATATAAGTCTTATTTTTAATTTATTCAATAAAAATTTAAAATAAGTTGGGTTTTCATAAACCTATGTGTTATTATCTAATTTACAAGATTTGAAAAACAAAATATTTATATTTTAACTTTATAAAGAAAATGGATCGAAATTTTATACAAAAACTTTTAATAGGAATATTTGCGATTGCATGTCTTATTTTTGGTGTTAACTTATTTACCTCAAGTGAATATGCGCAGGGGCAAACTCAAAATGATAAATTAGAAGTAAACGGTAATGTTAGTAGCTCAAGAATGACCTACGGTCGTTTTTTAGAGTATTTAGAAATGGGATGGGTTAAACAAGTTGATTTATATGATAATAGTAGAAATGCTATTGTGCAAGCGTCTAGTCCTGAATTAGGAAATCGACCTCAAGCAATTCGAGTAGAAATTCCTATTGGAGCATCTCAACTAATTCAAAAATTAAAAGAATACAATATAGACTTTGATGCACATCCAGCTCCAACAAAAAATATTTTTATAACTATTGCAAGTAACTTATTACTACCATTAATTTTTATAAGTGGTTTAATCTTCTTCTTCCAAAATTCAGACAATTTTTCTCAAAATTCAGGATCTTCACCTATGAATATTGGAAAATCACCTGCAAGATTTGATCCACGTCCAGAAACAGGAATTACATTTAATGATATTGCAGGAATCGATGAAGCAAAAGCTGAATTCGAAGAAATTGTTTCATTTTTAAAAGAGCCGGATAGATATACTAGAGTTGGTGCTAAAATTCCTAAAGGCGTTTTATTAGTAGGACCTCCAGGTACAGGTAAAACGTTATTAGCAAAAGCTATTGCAAATGAAGCAAATGTACCATTTTTTAGTGTGGCTGGTTCAGAATTTGTAGAAATGTTTATTGGTATCGGTGCGGCAAGAATTCGTGATTTATTTACTAAAGCATCAGAAAATGCTCCATGTATCGTATTTATTGATGAAATTGATGCTGTTGGACGTGAACGTGGCTCTGGAATTGGTGGTGGAAATGATGAACGAGAACAAACTTTAAACCAATTATTAACAGAAATGGATGGGTTTAAAGAAAACAAAGGTGTTATTGTAGTTGGAGCAACAAACCGAGTAGATATTTTAGATGGTGCTTTATTAAGACCAGGAAGATTTGATAGACGGATTACTGTAGGACTGCCTGATCGTTTAGGCCGAATTGGTATTTTAAAAGTACACGCAAAAAATAAGCCATTAGCAGAAGACGTTTCACTGGTTCAATTAGCAAATCGAACACCAGGGTTTTCAGGTGCAGATTTAGCTAATTTATTAAACGAAGCCGCAATTCTAGCTACAAGATATAAAAAGCAAATCATTACAAAAAATGAAGTAAACGAAGCAGCAGATCGAATTATCGGTGGTATCGCTGGAACGACTATGGAGGATACTAAAAACAAACGATTAATAGCATATCATGAAGTAGGACATGCTATTGCTGGTTCGGTATTAGAAGGTCATGATGAAGTTGAAAAAATTACTTTAATTCCAAGGGGTGGAGCAAAAGGTTTAACATGGTTTACTCCAAATGAAGAACAAGGATTACTTTCAAGATCACAGTTATTGGCTCGTATTATTATGACTCTATCAGGACGTGTAACAGAACAAATAGTTTTTGGTGATCCTGAAGTTACAACAGGAGCTAGCAATGATTTACAACAAGTAACAAGCATTGCCAGACAAATGGTAACACGGTATGGTATGTCAAATATCGGTCCTATTGCTCTTGAAAATGATGAAAGTCCTGCTGATTATGATGATAAATTAGCAGACAGAATTGATAGCGAAGTATGCAAAATTATCAATCATTGTGAAAGTGTTGCCAAAAAAGATTATATTAGATAATCGTGTAATAATCGATTTAGTCGTAGAAAAATTATTGGATATGGAAACTTTAGATGGCGAAGAATTTAGAGAGCTTGTGAGAAACTATACTGTTTTACCAACTAAAGCTGTTTAATAAACATGAAAATTCTATCAATTAAATAATTAATAGAATTTTCATGTTTATTAATCTCAAATTAAATATTTATTTTTTAAAAATTAATAAGATAAAAAGTTAAATTAAAAAATATTGTTAGAGTATGAAAGAATAAAATTGTCATTTATATTGACTAATTTTCTTCAATTTTACACAAAAAGTATTACTTATCTAACAGATAAGTAATACTTTTTAGCTATATCACTACTAAATTAATTAGTAACGACCACCTTCAGGATTCGCTTGAACACTGTAGCTCTTAATTGTGTAGTGGATTTGACGGCCTGCGCCTTCTTGACGTTCTAAGTAGAAACCTGGCTCGTTAACTGGACGGTTAACGATGAAAGACATAGAACAACTTTCAGTACCGTAACTAGCATCAAATGCGTTAACACGGATGTAACCAGAAGCACATGATTTACGTGCTTCATTTAATTCGAACATTACAGATGCTGGATCTTTAATATCGAATAATGGTAAACCCCATAATTCCCAGTAACTGTTACGTGGATGTGGATCATCTGTCCACTCAACGTTCATTGCCCAGCCTTTACTCATAGCGTAAGCAATTTGTTTCTCAATTTGTGCATTTGTTAAATCTGGTAAGAAAGAGAAGCAACCTTGTGTAAGTCTCACTATTCAAATACTCCTTAATTTTTGTAAAAGTAAATTATTATACGTTTGCTGTTGTAGTTACAGCGAAATCAGCTGTATCTGTAGATGTGTAGTTGAAACTGATATCTTTCCATAAGTCTAAAGCTGTTTGTAAAGGACCACATGTTTTAGCAGCCTCACGTAAAATAGCAGGACCTACTTCTTGGTTGAAGTAATCAGCACCTTCGTTACGAGCTAAGATCATAGCTTCTAAAGCTACACGGTTAGCAGTAGCACCAGCTTGAATACCATCAGGGTGACCAATTGTACCACCACCGAATTGTAATACAACGTCATCACCTAAGTAATGAACTAATTGGTGCATTTGACCACAGTGGATACCACCAGAAGCTACTGGCATACACTTACGTAAAGAAGCCCAATCCATTTCGAAGAAAATACCAAATGGTAAGTTAACATCTAAAGTCATTAAACGTAAAACGTCGTAGAAACCTTTAATCATTAAAGGATCACCTTCTAATTTACCTACAACTGTACCAGCGTGGATATGATCAACACCAGACATACGCATCCATTTACAAATTACACGGAAGTTAATACCATGATTTTTTTGACGAGCGTAAGTTGAGTTACCTGCACGGTGTAAGTGTAATACTAAATCGTTTTCACGAGCCCAGATAGCAGCACTTTGAATTGCTGTGTAACCTAAAACTAAATCGATCATAACGATTACAGAACCTACAGCTTTAGCGTAAGCACCACGTTTGTAAAGTTCTTCCATAGTAGCAGCAGTGATGTTTAAGTAAGAACCTTTAACTTCACCTGTTGCAGCTGCAGCACGGTTGATACCTTCCATACAGTATAAGAAACGTTCTCTCCAACGCATGAATGGTTGTGAGTTAATGTTTTCATCATCTTTTAAGAAGTCTAAACCACCTTTTAAACCTTCATA
Source organism: Fragilaria crotonensis (assembly GCA_022925895.1). Lineage (NCBI taxonomy): Eukaryota > Bacillariophyta > Fragilariophyceae > Fragilariales > Fragilariaceae > Fragilaria > Fragilaria crotonensis. The sequence goes on from JAKSYS010000061.1 coordinate 46,475, forward strand.
TACTACACGACCGTAGTTTTTACCTGATAAACCTAATTTAGGTTTTACAGTTGCACCTAATAAAGGAACACCGTATTTGTTTAAACGCTCACGTTCTACAACGATACCTGTCGCAGGACCTTGGAAAGTTTTTAAGTATGAGTGAGGAATACGCATATCTTCTAAACGTAAAGCAGATACAGCTTTGAAACCAAATACGTTACCGATAATAGAAGCTGTTAAGTTAGCTAAAGAACCTTCTTCAAATAAATCACATTCATAAGCGATGAAAGCGAAGTATTGGTCAGTTGCATTTGGAACTGGATCTACTCGGTAAGCTTTAGCACGGTAGCGCTCACAAGCTGTTAATAAATCTGTCCATACAACAGTCCATGTAGCTGTTGAAGATTCACCAGCTACTGCTGCTGCTGCTTCTACTGGATCTACACCTGGTTGTGGAGTAATACGGAATAATGCTAAAACGTCAGTAGTTTTTACAGCGTATGAAGCATCCCAGTAACCCATTTTAGCGTAAGGAATTACACCAGATTCGTAACGGTCACTTTTGATTCGAGTCCGTTCTGATACAGATTGAGACATTGATTTCTCCTTAAAAATAAAAAGGCAATATATAATAGATATTTAACTAACTAAGATTTAATTAGTTCTATCGGTTGAGTGATTAAGAACAACCTTAAATATAATTATAACATTTCACAATAAATCAAATTTTATACCTATTGTTTATTTTAAATATAACTTTTAAGAATAAAAAGATTAAGAGAAACTTTAGTACTATATTAAACTTAAAAATATTGTATAATACGAGTTAAATAGAAAATATTATATTAAGAATAAACTATACATTTTGATAACATATTTATGATTAATCAATCGAATAAAGTAATAAATAATAGTCTTACCAAATTAGTTAACAAAAGTTATCAGTATGGTTTTTCGACAAATATTGAAAAAGAGATTATTGAAAAAGGTTTAAATGAACAAACTATCAAACTGATTTCTTCCAAAAAAAACGAACCCGATTTTTTACTTAAATTTCGTTTAAAAGCCTATAAAAAATGGCAAACAATGAATACGCCAGAATGGGCACAATTAAAATTTCCTTCAATAGATTATCAAAGCATTGTTTATTATTCAGCTCCAAAGTCTCAAAAAAAATTAAAAGATTTAAGTGAAGTAGATTCTGAACTTTTAAAAACATTTGAAAAACTAGGAATTTCATTAAATGAACAAAAACGACTAGCGAATGTAGCAATCGACATTGTTTTTGATAGCGTTTCCATTGGTACAACATTTCAAGAAGAGTTAAGTGAATATAGTATTATTTTTGCCTCTATTTCAGAAGCCGTTCAAAAATATCCTGAGATGATTGAAAAATATATTGGATCAGTAGTTCCAATTGGAGATAATTATTTTTCTGCTTTAAATTCTGCTGTTTTTACAGATGGATCTTTTTGTTATATACCGGAAAATGTAAAATGCCCTATTGACTTATCTACTTATTTTAGGATAAATGATCAAACTTCTGGTCAGTTTGAACGTACATTAATAATCGCAGATAAAAATAGTCAAGTTAATTATCTGGAAGGATGTACAGCCCCGCAATATGATACTAATCAATTACATGCTGCTATTGTTGAATTAATCGCTCTGGATAATGCAGTTATTAAATATTCAACCGTTCAAAATTGGTATGGCGGAAATGAATATGGAAAAGGTGGTATCTATAACTTTGTAACAAAACGAGGTCTTTGTATTGGAACTAATGCACAAATATCATGGACTCAAGTTGAAACCGGCTCTTCAATTACATGGAAATATCCTAGTTGTCTTTTAATTGGTGAAAATTCACAAGGAGAATTTTATTCAGTAGCACTTACTAATAATTATCAACAAGCAGATACTGGAACAAAAATGTTGCATATAGGAAAATCAACTAGAAGTCGAATTATTTCAAAAGGAATATCAGCAGGAAATTCAAAAAACAGTTATAGGGGTTTAGTTCAAATGACTGATAAAGCATTAAACGCTAGAAATTACTCACAATGTGATTCTTTATTAATTGGAAATTGTTCTAATTCTAATACATTTCCAATTATTTCTGTCCAAAATTCTACAACTAGAATTGAGCATGAAGCTTCAACTTCAAAAATTGGTGAAGAACAAATTTTTTACTTTTTGCAACGTGGAATTAGTTTAGAGAAAGCTATTGAATTAATGATAAGTGGATTTTGTAGAGACGTCTTTAAAAAATTACCTTTAGAATTCGCTGCTGAAGCAGATAAATTATTAAGTTTAAAATTAGAAGGAAGTGTAGGTTAATGAACTCAAACGATTTATTATTAGAAATTAAAAATTTAAAAGTATCAATTGAAGATAATATAATATTGGATAAATTAAATTTAAAAGTGCAAAAAGGTGAAATTCATGCGATAATGGGTCCTAATGGCTCAGGAAAAAGTACGTTTTCTAAAGTTGTAGCAGGGCATCCAGCTTATTCCATAATTAGTGGTGATATTTTATTCAAAGGTGACAGTATTATTGACTTGACTCCTGAAGAACGCTCCCATATTGGTATTTTTTTAGCATTTCAATATCCTATTGAAATTCCGGGCGTAAGTAATGAGGATTTTTTACGATTATCATATAATGCAAAACAAAGGTTTTTTAATCAACCGGAAGTAGATCCTATTGAATTTTTAGGAATTGTTATTAAAAAAATGGAATTAGTTAAAATGTCTCCACAATTTTTAAACCGTAATGTAAATGAAGGGTTTTCTGGGGGTGAAAAAAAACGTAATGAAATTCTACAAATGATTGTATTAGATTCAGATATTTGTATATTAGATGAGACTGATTCAGGTTTAGATATAGATGCTTTAAAAATTATATCAAATGGGATCAATAATTTTATGACAAAAGATAAAGGAATTATATTAATTACGCATTATCAACGATTGTTAGATTATATAAATCCTACTTATGTTCATGTTATGCAAAATGGTAGAATAATAAAAACAGGATCGTCTGAATTAGCCAAAGAATTAGAAGATAAAGGCTATCAATGGTTAAATACTTATTAAAAAGAAATCATATAGAGCTTTTTTATAAAAGTAGACCTAAATAAAGTAATAAATTTTTATAATTTATAGTGTTCCTTTATATTTTTTAATATTGGGTAATTTCTTCAATTAATTAGATTATATGTACCCAGAAATTTTTAATTCAAATATGTTTACATTATTAGCGGAAGCAGAGGTTGGTAAACACTTTTACTGGAACATTGCTGGATTTCTAGCGCACGGTCAAGTTCTACTAGTAATTTGGTTTGTAGCAATCATCTTATTAGTATTATCTGTACTAGGTACAAGAAATATAGAACGAATTCCTACAGGTTTCCAAAACTTTATGGAATCAGCTGTAGATTTCGTAACTGATATTGCTAGAGATCAATTAGGTGAAAGCTTTTACAAAGAATGGATACCGTTCATTGGGACGCTATTCTTCTTTATTTTTGGTTGTAATTGGGCAGGTGCTCTTATTCCGTGGAAGTTAATTGAACTACCAGAAGGAGAACTTGCTGCACCAACAAACGATATTAATACTACTGTAGCATTAGCTTTATTAACATCGTTAGCCTATTTCTATGCAGGTTTAAGTAAAAAAGGTTTAGGATATTTCAAACGATATATTCAACCAATCCCACTTCTTTTACCAATTAACATTCTAGAAGATTTTACGAAACCTTTATCATTAAGTTTTCGATTATTTGGAAACATTTTAGCAGACGAATTAACTGTAACAGTATTAACATCACTAGTTCCATTAATTATACCATTACCAATTATGATTCTAGGTATTTTTGCTGGCTCAGTTCAAGCTTTAATTTTTTCAACTTTAGCTGCAGCATATATAGCTGAAGCTCTTGAATAGTAAAAACAGTTAAGAGTGTTTTAAAATTTATATATTTTTAATTAATAAAACTTATTATGGATCCTATCATTTCTGCTGCTTCTGTTATCGCTGCTGGTTTATCTATCGGTTTATCTGCAATCGGTCCTGGTATTGGTCAAGGTAATGCGGCTGGTCAAGCTGTTGAAGGTATCGCACGTCAACCAGAAGCTGAAAGTAAAATTCGTGGTACTTTATTATTAAGTTTAGCGTTCATGGAAGCGTTAACTATTTATGGTTTAGTAGTTGCATTAGCATTATTATTCGCTAACCCATTTAACGTTTAATTTAAAATTTAAACATTAAAAACAAATAACGAATGGATACTATAGAAATATTGTATCTATTCAATTTTTTTAATTCTATAGTATAGCATATAGATTTTATATGATTAATTTTTCAACATTAATTTTAAGTTCAGAAGTAAATGGTCCTGGTGGATTATTTGATATCGATGCAACTTTACCATTAGTTGCAATTCAGTTTTTGTTATTAATGGTTATTTTAAATATTGTTCTATATAACCCATTACTTACAATTATTGAAGAACGAAAAGAATACATTTTAACAAATCTTGGTAAAGCATCAGAATTACTTGCGCAAGCAAATAATCTTACAGCGCAATATGAAGAAGAGTTAACAAGTGTTCGTAAAGAAGCACAATTAGAAATTACAAATTCTCAAAAAATTCACCAAGAAATTTTAGATTTAGAAATCAATATTTCACAAAAATATCTTGATAACTTATTAGATACAATTACAAATGATTTTGAAAGTAGAAAAACTTTAGCTCTTAACAATTTAGAAGAGAGTGTTCAATCATTATGTAACGATATCAATACGAGATTATCAATTTAAGAATTTTTTGCTAAACGTAATTTTCCTTTTTATAAATGAACAGTTTATACACAAACTCGAAAATATGGAAAATTTTGATCAAATTTTTACTTTAATTGCCGAAGAAGAAGGCATTAGTTTAAATCCCGATATTTTAGGAAGTGGTTTATTTAATATTCTTGTGCTAGCTGGTATTTTAATCTACACTGGTAAAGACTTTTTAGGGTCAATATTAGAAGAAAGAAAAACAACTATTGTTCAAAATGTTCAAGATGCTGAAAATAGATTAAATGAAGCTCAGAAACGATTAGCAGAAGCACAAAAACAGTTAAATCAAGCCCATGTGGTAATTAGTCAGATTAAATCTGAAACTTTAGCTACAAAAAAAGTTATGCTTAAAGCAGATGCTATTGAAGCACAAAATGATTTAAAATTCCGTTTTGAGCGGGCTGTAGGAGCTTTTAAATCAAAAGAAAGACGAATTTTCTTTGAAATTAAAGAGCAAATTACTTCATTAGTATTAACTCGTACTGTTAGCCGTGTAAAAGAAACATTTGCACAAGATAAAGCAGCAGCAAAATTAATTAATAATACTATTCGAACATTAGAATTACCTTAATAACCATGAGTAAAAATCCATTAGCATTAAAAGTCGCAGCTCCTTATGCTCGCGCACTTTTTGATTTTGTTAAAGAGACAGGGACGTTCTTTGAAGTTACTTCAGATATCCAAAATATTCAAGGTTTATTATTTAAATCTCGTGAATTATTTAAATGTCTACAAAATCCTGTAATCAGCGCTCAAGCAAAACAAGAGATTTTAATTAAAGTAGTGGGCAAAAAAATGAACCCAGAAACTCTTCAGTTTTTAGCTACTTTAATAAAACGAAATCGTATCAATTTATTACCAACAATAATCTTTAGCTATTTAGAGTTAGTATATAAAACAGCAAATTCTAGAGCATTTCAAATTATTTCAGCCAAAGATCTTTCAAATGGTCAAAGAACACGATTAATCAAAAAAATTAAATCAATTGCGAAACAAAGTCGCATTATGATTCAATTTAGTACTGATGAAAGTTTAATTGGTGGATTCTTGATTAAAAATCAAGGTAAAATAGTTGATTATTCTGTAAAAAATAAATTAAATTTACTAGCTAAACAGTTAGATACTGTTTTAGAAATTTAATTACAAATAAAATCTTTTATTAATTTTTTAACCTCAAATATAATACAATGATAAAAATTCGTCCAGACGAAATTAGTAGTATTATCCGTGAACAAATTGAAAAATATGATCAGGATGTAAAAATCGAAAGTATCGGTACTGTTTTACAAGTTGGTGATGGTATTGCTCGTGTATACGGTCTTGATCAAGCAATGAGTGGTGAGCTTTTAGAATTCGAAGACAAAACTATCGGTATTGCATTAAACTTAGAAAACGATAACGTAGGTGTCGTTTTAATGGGTAATGGTCGTCAAATCTTAGAAGGTGGTGTTGTTAAATCAACAGGTCGTATTGCACAAATTCCAGTAGGTGATGGTTTCTTAGGGCGTGTAATTGATCCATTAGGTGCTCCTATTGATGGTAAAGGCGATATTATTTCAAATGAAAGCCGTTTATTAGAAGCTATGGCACCAGGTATTATTAGTCGTAAATCGGTTTGTGAACCATTACAAACAGGTATTACATCAATTGATGCTATGATTCCAATCGGTCGTGGTCAACGTGAATTAATTATTGGTGATCGTCAAACAGGAAAAACTTCTATAGCTGTAGATACGATCATTAACCAAAAGACAGAAAATGTTGTATGTGTATATGTAGGTATTGGTCAAAAAGCTTCTACAGTAGCACAAGTTGTTAACGTATTAGAAGAAAAAGGTGCAATGTCATACACATGTATTGTTTCTGCTAGTGCAAATGATGCAGCGACTTTACAATATATTGCACCATATGCAGGTGCTTGTATTGCTGAATACTTTATGTATCAAGGTAGAGCAACTTTAGTAATTTATGACGATTTAACGAAACAAGCTATGGCTTATCGTCAAATGTCATTATTATTACGTCGTCCTCCTGGACGTGAAGCATACCCTGGTGATGTATTCTACTTACACTCACGTTTATTAGAACGTGCTGCCAAGCTAAGTGATGCTTTAGGAGGAGGTAGTATGACTGCATTACCAATCATTGAAACACAAGCAAGTGATGTTTCAGCCTATATTCCAACAAATGTAATTTCAATTACAGATGGGCAAATTTTCTTATCAAATGATTTATTTAACTCAGGTATTCGTCCTGCGATTAACGTAGGTATTTCTGTATCACGTGTTGGATCTGCAGCTCAAACAAAAGCTATGAAAAAAGTTGCTGGTAAATTAAAATTAGAATTAGCACAATTTGCTGAGTTAGAAGCTTTCTCACAATTTGCATCTGATTTAGATGAAGCAACACAAAAACAATTAGCACGTGGTACACGTTTACGTGAAGTATTGAAACAACCACAAAATTCACCTTTATCTGTAGCAGAACAAGTTGCTTTAATTTATACAGGTATTAATGGCTTTTTAGATGATTTAGCTGTTGATGAAGTTAAAAAATACTGTGCGACTTTATTAAAATTCTTAGCAACATCACAAAAACCATATATCGGAATTGTTACTGATACAAATCAATTTACAGACGAAGCAGAAGCATCTTTAAAAGAATCTATTGCAGAATCAAAAGTTATTTTTAATCAAAACAAATAATTCTATTTTCCACTCCTTTTTTTCAAAAAAAAGGAGTGGAAAAAATTAACAACGTTTTTTTTTTAATACATATTAACATTAAATAAAAAAATTTTATAATTAACGGTAAAGCAAAATCTGAAATAATCTAGTACTAGATTATTTCAGATTTTGCTTTACCGTTAATTATACTATCAGTAAGTGTTCTCAAAATTAATTTAATCGAACGAACAGCATCATCATTACCTGGAATTGGAATATCTACTAAATCAGGATCACAATTGGTATCTAAGATCGAAACAATTGGAATTCCTAATTTTCGACATTCACGAATTGCTGTCATTTCTCGTTTTTGATCAATAATAATAGCAACGTCAGGTAATTGTTGCATATTTTTAATTCCATCTAAATGGTTTCTTAATTTCTCTAATTCTTTTCGACGTAGAGAAGCTTCTTTCTTTGTTAATAAATCAAATGTATTATCGGCCTCTTGTTGTTCTAAACTTTTTAACCGATTAATCCGTTCTTTTAATGTTGACCAATTGGTTAACATTCCACCAAGCCAACGGTAGTTTACATAATATGAATTACAACGTTTTGCTTCTTGAGAAATTAATGTACTAGCTTGTCGTTTTGTACCTATAAAAAGAAATGTTTTTCCTTCACTAGATACTTTGTTTAAATAATTCGTAGCTTCATTTAGTAAAGTAGCAGATTGAACTAAATCTAAGATATGAATATTATTTACTTCACTATAAATGTAAGGAAACATTTTAGGATTCCAACGATAAGATTTGTGTCCAAAATGTACACCGGCTTCTAATAATTGAGATAAACTTATATTAGACATAAAAAAATTTGTTAGATTATATTAAATTAGATATTAACAAAAATAAATAGAATTGTCTAGTTGACAATTTTATTTATTAAAAAATTTACAATAATTAAATGACTATTTTGTCTCTATTAAAGATGGATTTTTGAAACTTGTTTTAAAATTTCGTGAACCAGTTCCTGCTGGAATTAAATGACCGATAATTATATTTTCTTTTAACCCACGTAACCAATCTATACGCCCTTCAATTGCAGCTTTTGTCAAAACTCTTGTTGTTTCTTGAAAACTTGCCGCAGAAATAAAACTAGGATTGTTTAAGGCAGCTCGAGTAATTCCAAATAATAAAGGTAAATAATATGCTACTTGTTTTTGTTCTTTTTCTACTATTTTATTTATGTATTGAATATGGTATAAATCAACAACTTCTCGTTTTAATAATGGAGTATCACCTTCATCAGTAATTAAAACTTTTGTAGTCATTTGTTTAATTATAACTTCAATATGTTTATCATTAATTGTAACACCTTGAGATTCGTATACACTTTGAACTGAATTTAAGATAAATGATTGAACTTTTTTAAAACTTTTATAGTTTCCTTCAAAATTATTAATCAATCGAGCATATTTAACTGATTGGTCTTTATCGCAGAAAAATGGTTTCATAAAACCATAATAATTGAAATAAACTTTTATTAATTTATGAGGGTTTATTTTTTCATTTTCTTTAATAGGCGTACCTAATTTATGGAATTCAAAATTTTCATCTAAACTTGTTCTTTGAGTTAGTAAACCTTTCTTTTGACTAGTGGGTATTCGTTTAACAACTTGATTTTTTTTTCTAGCTTCTAATATTTCTTCAATCCTCGGTAAACCTTGGACAATATCTCCTGTTATTTCTTTTTCAAGATTTAATAATCCAATGGTATCTCCATCTTCTAAAAATTGATTATTTTGACAGAAAACACTATTCAGTTCTTGTTCAAAAAAATCTTCTGTTATCGAATATAAACCAATAGATTTTGTTGATTTTGTAAATGGATATTCCATAAATTTTACAAAGGTTAAACGGGATTGTTCTGAATTTAAAACATCGACTTCAGAATTACGAATTAATAATGTTCGATCAAGTTTTAACTTTGTTCTTTTTGGATATGTAAATAAATTTGAATCAATTAAAGACGCTTCAATTTTATCTGATGGTTTAACACCAATAGTAAACTGTTTTAAAAATCGTGGAATCATACAACTATATAGTTTTCCATTTCTTTTTAAAAACATTTTTGAAAATTCAATCTTAAGTGAAAAATCTAATTGATTACTAATAAGTTGCCAATTGGGCAAATTATCAGAACAGATTTTTGGACTTGTTTCAACTAATATCTTTAAACGATCATAATGATTTAAAAATAATTTTCTGTTTGTTTTAATTCGACTTTTAATTCGTTTTAAAGGAATTGTTTTATATTGTAAATTACTTTGTGTATTTAATTCTTCAGTTTTACATTTAGGAAAAAAATAAGGTCGTCCTTTTTGTATAGTAAAAAATTTATCGTTTTCAATTATTATTTTTCCTACATGATTTGTATCAGTACTATTAATAATAAAATCATTAATCTTTTTGGTCGGAAGTTTACTTTTTTCTATAGTTATACAATTATCATTTGAAATTAATAAAATTTGTTTTATATCTTGATTACTAATTTTAACTTTTACAATTTCTAAAGGTTTTGAAGTGACAGACTCTATATAAACTAAAGTAGTATAAATATCTATGAATTGATTTTTTTGGATTAAGGAAGATGATTCTAAATTCTTATATTTTAAAGTTGGTGAAACATAAGAATTTAAATTTAGTTTATTAATTGTTTGGAAATTAACAGACTGTTGTTTTTTATTATTAATCAATTCGATAGTCAAATTTTTTGAAAAAGATTGATTGATTTTAAGATATAAAAATTCAGTAACCAAGTTTAGAGGATTATTAGTTTGAATTTTTTGATTTGATTTGTATACAAAATGGGCGTTTGAATTAACTTGTAATTTTTGTTCGATTAAACTCTGATTTTTAAAGATACTATTAACTTTTTCAATATGAGGAAATTCATATAATTGAATTGAACGAATTAATAACTGTCCTCCATTTTTTCCATTTATTTGTTCACAAACAGATGGTTCACTAATTGTTATAGTTGAAAATATTTGTTCACCAGGAAAAATAATTTTTTAATTTTGTTGAGAGCTTTTTCCTTTTATTTTAGAAGAAATTTTTTACCTTCATAAATTAATCCTGATTTAATTGTTAAAGTTTGAATAATATTATTTTTTTGATTTGTAACAACTAGACCTGAAGTTTTGAAAAACGATCTGGGGTTATTTCAAAATTTTTAGAAATAAAATCTCCATTTTTAACTAATAAAACATTAGGCTCGCAATTAACATTATGATTTTCTTCATCTAACCAAATTAACGTCCTATAATAATTTATAGGAAAAGAACTGTCATAGCCTAGTTCTTCTCTTTTTAAGGACGTTTCAACCTTTCGATCACCTATCTTAGAATTAAATTTTGATTTTTTAGTATTATCTTTATCAATCAGCAATTCATAATCATTTTTATGATCACAAAAATATACTTTATTTTTTAAATTATTAAATCGCGTAATATTTCGCCAATCATAAAAAACAATACCCCCAGTTTTGGTTGTGTAAGCATTTGTAATCAATTTTGCAAACTTTTGCTTACGAGTAATTTTCAAATATGTTTTTAAATTCTTAACTGTTGTATTAAGTAAATATTTACGTTCTTCAAGATTTAAAATACTCGTGGCATTTCCAATATGATTTAATAAATGTTGAAAACTCGTATTAAATAATGTGTAAATATTATTTTGAATTAAGATTTGACGTTGGTATAAAGTTTTTTTTGAATTGATATACTTAATATTACCAGAGTATGAATTTATTACTTTTGTTCGAAAAATATAGCTATCTTTATTAAGTTTATAATCTGAATAGAAATTAAGATAAGAATTCTTTGGACTATTGTATAATTGACCTGAAAGTAACCATAATAATTTGTTATTATTTAAACTATTTAATCTAGTTTTCAATTTTGGTATAACAATTTCTCCAGATGTATTTGAAACAATAGGCTTAATTTCTCGTTTTAATTGTTTATTTGTATTAATTAATTCTCCAATAACAGTATCTTTTTGAATATATTGATTATGTTTGGGGAATAAAATGGTATTCCGTGATAGTTCTATTTTGCTAATATTTTGATTTGGTGAATCTGGAATTAAAATTAAAGAACCTGAATTTTTTGTAACTAAAACATCCTCACCTCGATTTGTTCTTAAAACAACAGTTTCTAAGAATTTTGAAAATTGAATGACACCATTTACCGGACTGATAATTTGTTGACGGGCTTCAGATGTAAAAATACCACCTGTATGAAAAGTACGCATGGTTAATTGTGTACCAGGTTCACCAATAGATTGACCTGCTAAAATACCTACTGCTTCACCGATATCTACTAAATTTTCTGTAGATAAATCCCACCCGTAACATTGTTGACAAATGGCTCTATATAATTTACAAGTTAAAGGAGAGCGTAAATATATTTGAGGAATTTTTTTCAGCTTTAACGTTTCAAATAATAAAGGTGTTATTTGGGAATTTTTTTCAGCAATTATTTTTAAACTGTTAGGATCTTTTATTGGCTTGTTTAAAATTCGACCAACAATTTTTTTAGAAAATTCTGTAGAAAGAACAAGGACAGAATGATTTGTAATACAATCTTTTTCACGAATTAAAATATCTTGAGCAACATCAATTAGACGACGTGTTAAATAACCAGAATTGGCTGTTTTTAATGCAGTATCTACGATACCTTTTCGTGCGCCGTACCCAGACATTAAATAATCTGTAATTGTTAATCCTTCCCGAAAATTTTGTTTAATTGGCAAATTCATAATTTCACCACTAGGATCAGACATAAGTCCACGCATACCTACTAATTGCCGAACTTGAGATAAATTGCCACGTGCTCCAGAAAACGCCATTATATAAACAGAATTTAAAGGATCATATTTTTTAAAGTAATTAATAACTTGATCTTTCAAAGATTCACTTGTTAAACTCCAGGTATCGATAATTTTTTGAAATCGTTCAACTTCTGTTATTTTTCCTTTTAAAAAAATTTTTTCAGAATTTCTAATTTCTTGATTAGCTTTTTCTAGCATCAAGTTTTTAATAAAAGGAACACGCAGATCTTCAATGCTAATAGAAATTCCTGCAGTAGTTGCGTATTTAAATCCTAAATATTTTAGTTCATCAGCTAAAGAACATGCCTGCATTGAATCATAGGTAGTAAAACTCCAACCAAGGATTTGACGTAACTGTTTTTTGCCTACTAAATTATTTTGATAAATATAATTTTTCATAGAAATTTAATAATTATAAAAAATTTAAAGTTTTTTGAATCGTATAATTTAAGATAACCCGGCCGGTAGTAGTTTGAATATATTGAACAATTTTCTCACCTTCTGCACTTTTCCTAATTTGTAAATTATCAGAATACTCAATAGATGTACCATCACTTAATTTTTGAACTTTAGTACTATTGATTGACTCAGTGGTATCTCCAGAATAGCGAACCCAGATCGAACTATGAAGTTCTAATTTATCTTGATCATAAGCCAAAATAACATCTTCTAAACTAGAAAAATAATGATTTGCTCCTAATAAATTCGGAATACTAGTTACTGTTAAATAATAACATCCTAAAACCATATCCTGACTGGGCATAATAATTGGATCACCATTCGATGGTGATAAAAAATTATAAGGTGCCAACATTAGCATATAGCATTCTGCCTGAGCTTCCAAAGATAAAGGAATATGTACAGCCATCTGATCGCCATCAAAATCCGCATTAAAAGCAGAACATACTAAAGGATGTAACTTAATAGCACGGCCTTGAATTAATATAGGTTCAAATGCTTGAATACCTAAACGGTGTAATGTGGGTGCACGATTTAAAAAAATGGGATGATTTGTTAATACTTTTTCTAATACAGGATCTATAATAGGTTCATTTTGTTGAATTAAATTTTTAGCAATTTTCATGTTACTAGCTAAACCTTGATTTATTAATTCTCTAATAATAAAAGGTTGAAATAATTCTAAAGCCATTTCATAAGGTAAACCACACTGATTTAATTTTAGAGTGGGACCTACCACAATAACAGAACGACCGGAATAATCTACCCGTTTCCCTAATAAGTTTTGACGAAAACGACCATATTTACCTTTAATAATATCTGATAACGATTTTAACGGTCGGTTATTTGCACTTAAAGCAATTTTACCTCGTTTACCATTATCAATTAAAGTATCAACAGCTTCTTGTAACATCCTTTTTTCATTTCGAATAATTAACTGAGGTGCATCAATTTCTAATAATCTTAATAACCTATTATTACGTGTAATTATTCGACGATATAATTCATTTAAATCTGATGTAGCAAAACGGCCACCTTCTAATTGAATCATAGGCCGTAATGCAGGTGGAATTACTGGTAAGATTGTTAAAATCATCCATGCAGGATTAGCTCCAGTACCCACCAAATTTTCTAATATTCGAATTCTTTTAATTGCCTGTTCACGTAATTTATATAACCGTTGCTGTTCCCATTTTCGGAACCATTGTGAAAAATCATAATGAGGAGATTTTTTATTTAAGGTTTCGGTACAATCAGATACAAAAAGTCTTGTTCTATAAATTTCTGTTTTTAAATTTAAACGTTCTAATTCACGTTTAATGAGTGGTGCTCCAATTAAAAAATTTGGTGTCGCTCTTAATAAATATTTTGGTGTACTATAACGTCTACTTTGAGGTTTGGGGTAAGGTTTTAATGGATAATCTGTCGCCCCTATTAAACGAAAATAACGATATTGCTGAAGATCCCAATGTAAGCCATAAAATGAAATTTCATCTTCAGCAATAAAATAAGTAATCGAAGCTAACTTTATTCGTTTAATTCGTTCATCCCAAAGTTCAACAATAGTGGACGTCGTTGGTTTTAAATATCCACATCTAGTACAACGTTCAGAATAAAGTGTGTATGCTGTATTAAATGTTTTTTCACTGTCCTCAACCTCCAATAATAAAGCTAAAAAATTGGGCCTGCTATTTATATACCAAACATGAGCTACAGGATAAATTAAATTAATGTAACCCATTCGATGACGACGAACTCGAGATTCTGTTAACTCAACACCGCAACGCTCACAAATTAAACCTTCATAGCGAACACGTTTATATTTACCGCAAGCACACTCTAAACTTTTACTAGGTCCAAATATTCGTTCACAAAATAAACCATCCATTTCTGGCTTAAATGTACGGTAATTTATGGTTTCAGATTTTTGCACTTCTCCAACAAATTGACCATTAGGTAATCGACGATTTGCCCATTGTAAGATTCGTAACGGAGACGCTAACTTTATTTTAATGTAATCAAATTCTTTTACAAATTGTATCATGGGTTTTATTAAAATGATATGTCAGTTAAATTTGAGGCTGGAGAAAAGGTTTTTAAAAACGAGTTGTATTTTTCAATCAGGTTAACTTCAACTTCATAATTAGTTTGAGAACTAAATTTCTCAAATTTATAGGTACTCATGTCTAAACCAATTGCTCTTAATTCTTGTAATAAAACTTTAAAAGATTCTGGAATACCAAATTTAGAGATTTGTTGACCTTTAACAATAGCATTTAGAGTTTCATTTCGACCTTGCATATCATCTGATTTAATCGTTAATAATTCTTTCAATGTAAAAGCAGCACCAAAACCTTCTAATGCCCAAACCTCCATTTCACCAAATCTTTGACCACCATGTTGTGCTTTTCCTCGTAATGGTTGTTGGGTTATTAATGAATAAGGTCCGGTAGCTCTGGCATGCATTTTATCGTCAACTAAGTGAATTAGTTTTAACATATAAGCATTTCCTATAGTAACTGGGTTTTCAAATTCTTTACCAGTACGACCATCTAAAAGAACCATTTTTCCAGGAGCATAAGGATTAAATAACCAACTCTCATCATTTACAATTGAAGCTTGACGTAACTTTTTATTGATTAATATACGTGACATTTCTAAACCATACATTTCATCAAATGGTAATATTTTAAATCTACAATTTAATTTATCACCCGCTAGTCCTAGTAAACATTCGTATAATTGACCTACATTCATACGAGATGGTACACCTAAAGGATTTAATATAATATCTAAGGGACGACCATTTGGTAAAAATGGCATATCTTGTCTTGGTAATATACGAGAGATAATTCCTTTATTCCCATGACGACCAGCAATTTTATCGCCCACTTGAATTTTACGAATTTGTGCGATAAAAATATAAATTTTTTCAAATTTATAAGTTAATTGTGTTCTTCTGTTAAATGTAATCGTTTCAATGATTCGACCATATTCACCGTCAGGCATTCTATATGAATTATCTTTTACACCTTTTGATTTTGCTCCAAAGATTGCTCGTAATAATTTTGCTTCTGGTAATTGTTCTGATGTATCATTGGCGCTTACTTTGCCCACTAAAATATCACCAGGTTTTACAAACGTCCCAACTCTTATAATTCCATCATCATTTAAATTTTCAACTTCTGCTAAAGTCAGATTTGGAATATTTTTTGTAGTTTGTTCTGGTAAATCTGATGATCTATCTATCTCAACTTTGTAACGCTCTATATGAATGGAAGTAAATACATCGTCATACACTAATCTTTCATTTATCAATATAGCATCTTCAAAATTATAACCCTGCCACGGCATATAACCAACTAAAACATTTTGCCCAAGAGCAATCTCACTAGCATTAATTCCAGGACCATCAGTTAATATTTGACCAGATTTAATAGTTTCACCTTTCCAAATAATAGGACGATGATTGATGCAAGTTTGTTGATTGGAACGTAGGTACTTCTGTAACTTGTAATTAGCTTTTCGACCTTCAGAAGTTCGAATAGTAATTTTCGTAGCTGTTACTGAATCAACAATTCCTGATATCTGAGCATTAATTGTCATTCCTGAATCAATGGCAATTTGATTCTCTAAACCTGTACCAACAATTGGTTTTTGAGGTAATAATAAAGGAACAGATTGACGCTGCATATTTGAGCCCATTAAAGCCCTATTAGCATCATCGTGTTCAAAAAATGGAATTAAAGATGCAGCAACTGATACAACTTGAACTGGTGATATCGCAATAAAATCAACTTCTGAAGGCGAAACATTTATGAAATCTTGTTTATATCGAACAGGAATAACATTCTTAATCAAATAATTATCCGCTGTTATAGCAATATCAGCAGGTGCAATTTTATATAGATCCTCAATATCGGCTGTTAAATAGATAGGATTACCGGTTTTAAGAACTTTACCATTAATAACTCGCCAAAACGGAGTTTCTAAAAATCCAGATTTATTTACGCGTGCACACGTAGTCAATGATGCTATTAAACCCACATTTTGGCCTTCTGGAGTTTCAATGGGGCATATTCGACCATAATGACTTGGATGAATATCTCGAACTGAAAAACTAATACGATCACGCTCAAATCCTCCAGGACCTAACCCACTAACACGACGTCGATGAGTTAATGAGGATAAAGGATTAGTTTGATCAAGATATTGGGATAATTGACTTGACCCAAAAAATTCTTTAACTGTAGCATTAACTATATTAAAACTTAATAAATGAGTAGAATCTATATTATTAGTTTGATTACGGAGTTTTCTAACTAATCTTTGAAATCCTATCCGAAATAAATTTTGCAATAATTCTCCTACAGATCGTACACGTCGATTTTTTAAATGATCAATGTCATCAGCTATAGTTTTCGAAATTGTTAAAGTTATTAATTTATCAGTAATTGCAAAGATATCTTCATAGGTTATTGTTTGATAACGTTCACTTATATCTGTGTTTAGACGTTTATTAATTTGAATCCGACCAATTTTTCCTAATCTATAATAAGAAGGATCAAATATTCGCGAAAATTCAGAAATTTGACTAAACTGATTTGAAGGTACTTGGAATCGTAATAAAGGTTGATTCAAAGTTAGTGAATGAATTAATAATGGTTTAGTAAAATAAAAAAAATCACGATGTTCTAAGTTTTGGTAAATTTCTAGATCACTAAGACCCATTTCTTTTAATAATGAAAGAACTGACTTTTGAGTAATTTTATCTAATTGAATGGTTACATATTCTTCTTGATGTTTAATTGGATAATTATAGGGATTAATTTTTAAATTTTTCTGAAAACCAAATCGGATCCAAGAACCATATTCAGGAATTAACGTTGCAGTGTATAATTCTTTGTCACTATATTTTTTGTCATAATTTGTTAGAACTTTATGATCATCATTAAAAATTAATAATCGAGTTTTTGATTTAGTATATTGATGTCTATCAGGACTATAACTAATATCAGATATTTTCTTAAATGTATAACGTAATTGATCTTTTAAACTTTTTGAAAAATAAATGGTTGATCTTAAACTTAACAAATTATTAAAATTTGACAAATAGGAATAAGAGATAGAATCATTTTCTAAATTTTGTTTTAAAAGAGAAAAAATTCTGTAAACTATTAATTTTTAAATTAGATAATTTTGTTAAAAGAAGTAAATTTTTATTTAAATAAAATTGACATAATTTTAAAGAAAATTGAATGATATTCTCATACTTTTGTAAAATAATATCTTCGTCTAAATTTTTATTTCCATTAATTTTTTTATAGTTATTAACTAAGTTTGTTAATGAATTAAAGTATTGGATAATATAATTAATACTTTGTGAACTTTTAGAATTTACTTTATAAATATTAGATTTTATTTGAAAAAATAATAGCCATTTATAAAATAGATAAATTAATTGGGTTTTTTTAGCAGATTCTGGTAACTTTAAAAAAGTTTGATATGTTTTTAAAGCGAATAATAAATAAGAATAATTAGTAGATGTTTTTGATTGTTTAAAAAAATTCAAAGAATATGCTAAAACCGACTTTTGGGTCCAATGAGGTAATATTACTAAAGACTTTTCTTTCCATTCATAATTTATAGACGGTGTTGCAAAAAATAAATCAGTATCAGAAAGTGATGCTTGTCCTGCAGGTAAAAATGAACGTAATTTCGTAATTTCTGTTGATAATTTTCGTTTAAAGGGTCGTTGCCGTTTTTGATTTTTTACTTTTTCAAAATAAATACCAGGGCTTCGGATAATTTGGCTAACAATGACCCGTTCGCAACCATTTAAAATAAATGTCGCAGCAGTTGTCATTAAGGGTAGTGTTATAAGTGGAAATTTACTGTAAAAAATAAACGGTGTTTGTCTTTTTATTTCTAACCTCAATAGGAATAACAAGTTGAGCACGATAATTTCCACTATATTTTCTAGCAACCGCTAGAGTACATGGAGGTTTCAGTAACCCATATTCTTCACCATAAAGAGCATATTCTGTATTTTGACTAAAATCCAGAATTTGAGAAAAGAATCTTAATTCTTCGGATAAACCCTGAGTTAAAAACCAGCAAAAACTCGCTCTTTGCATAGTTATAAAATCAGGAAGAGTTGTAGTATAATTTAGTTGATTCATAATCTTTGTTATTGAATAAAAATAAATTGGTTCTTTGAACTTGACGCAAAAGATTATTTTAGTTAGAAAATTTTTACTTTTCTAGCTAAAATATTTTAAATTATTTTATGCTGTTTTCAAAGAAATCGCTAAACGTGATTTTTTTCTATCTATTGAATTTTTATGAAAAACTCGTTTTTTAGCACCTTTATCCAATAAACTATAAATTGAATTTAAGATTTTTTTTGCTTTTTCTTTATCAGTAGGATCTTGAGAAATTTTATAAACGTCTAAATCTTTTACGAAAACTTTTATTAAAGTTCGCACGGTACTTTTATAAAAACGATTTCTTAAGCGATTTCGTTTAGTAATCTCTATACGTTTTTCTGCAGATTTGTTATTGGCCATATTAAAAATTTTGTTCTAGGTCTATTTTAACGAATATGTTTTGTTCTATCTTAATATATTTATAAAAAAATTGAAAGTTTTTAGTTTAAAAACTTTTTTATTAGGGCATTTTTTAAAGCTTGCTTTTATTGCTAAATTTATATAACATTTGCCCTTATAAGATAAAAGCTTAATTAACATTATTATGGCAAAAATAAAGGAACTCGTATTTTAATTACTTTAGAATGTACAGAATGTCGTTCAAATACAAATAAAAGATCACCAGGTGTTTCAAGATATTTAACTCAAAAAAATCGCCGAAATAATCCTGAACGTTTAGAATTAAATAAATATTGCCCACACTGTAACAAAACAACAATACATAAAGAAATTAAATAAATATTTTAAAATATGATTGCTAAAAACCAAAAAACTTCTCCAATCAGTATTAATCAAAAAATTGATTATAAAGATATTGATTTGCTAAGTCTATTTTTAACTGAACAAGGAAAAATTCTTCCACGTAGAGCTACAGGAGTTACAGTACAACAACAAAGAAAATTAACAAAAGCTATTAAACGGGCAAGAATTCTTTCATTATTACCATTTGTCGCTAGTAATGATAATAATACTAAATAAAAAATTCTTCACAATTTTAAACATTTTTCCAAATTAATTTGTTTTTTGATTAAATTAATTTGGAAAAAACTAAAACCCAACCACCATAAATTCTCTGACCAATTTAATTTTTATGTAACAAAAGTAATATTTAACAAAAATTTGAATTATTAAATTTTAGAATGGTGTAGTGCAAACAATATTAGAATGTATATATCCATAAGTTTGTACTATAATATATAGTAGCACACACTATAGTAATTTGTAGAATTATAGATGAAAAACAAATATAATTTTTTATTAACTAAGTTTTATCTAAAAGGAGAAGTTCTATGGGGAATTTCATTGATAAAACCTTTACAGTAATAGCAGATATTTTATTGAAGGTTTTACCAGCAAGTAAAAAAGAAAAACAGGCCTTTTCGTATTATAGAGCTGGGATGGCTGCTCAAACAAAAGGTAGATATTCAGAAGCTTTAGAAAATTACTATGAAGCCTTAAGCTTAGAGGAAGATCCATATGATCGAAGTTACACACTTTATAATATTGGATTAATTTATGGAAATACAGGACGATATACCCAATCGTTAGAGTTTTATCATCAAGCATTAGGGTTAAATCCAAATCTTCCTCAAGCTCTATACAATATTGGAGTAATTTATCATATGCAAGCAACACGTGCTGAATCTTTTACAGAAGAAGAATATGTTAACTTAGCTGAAAAATTATTTGATAAAGCAGCAGAATATTGGCGTCAAGCTCTAAAACTAGCACCTGATAATTATCCGGGGGTTCGGAATTGGTTAAAAATTACAGGTAGATTAGACGATTCAGATTAAGTATTAAAATTTCTGGAATATTCAACAATCGAGTGAAGATTGTTATACAATGATAGCCAATCAGACATTATTAAACGTTTAGTTATTTCAAATAATACATTAACTTGTGAAAGTATTTTTATTCTAAAATATTCTAGTATCTACAATTAATTAAAATGGCAGATTTAAATACAGGTTTGGTTACACAAATCATTGGTCCAGTATTAGACATCGTATTTAGTGGCGGTAAATTACCCCCTATCTATAGCGCAGTTGAAATAGCTTTAGAAGACGGTACTGTTACTGTTTGTGAAGTTCAACAATTACTAGGTGATAATAAAGTTCGTGCTGTATCAATGCGTTCAACAGATGGTTTAAAACGTGGTGCTGTAGTTACTGATTTAGGAGCTCCTATTACTGTTCCTGTAGGTACTGCTACATTAGGCCGTATCTTTAACGTAATTGGTGAACCTGTAGATGAGCGAGGTGATGTTAATATTACTGATACATTGCCTATTCACCGTGACGCTCCTGCTTTCACTGAATTAGAAACAAAACCCTCAATCTTTGAAACTGGTATTAAAGTAGTAGATTTATTAGCACCTTATCGTCGTGGTGGTAAAATTGGTTTATTCGGTGGTGCGGGTGTAGGTAAAACAGTATTAATTATGGAATTAATTAATAATATTGCTAAAGCACATGGTGGCGTTTCTGTATTTGGTGGTGTAGGTGAGCGTACACGTGAAGGTAATGATTTATACGAAGAAATGAAAGAATCTGGAGTTATTAACGAAAGTAACTTAGCAGAATCTAAAGTAGCCTTAGTTTACGGTCAAATGAACGAACCTCCAGGAGCACGTATGCGTGTAGGTTTAACAGCTTTAACAATGGCTGAATACTTCCGTGATGTAAACAAACAGGATGTTTTATTATTTATTGATAATATTTTCCGTTTCACTCAAGCAGGTTCAGAGGTATCTGCACTATTAGGTCGTATGCCTTCAGCAGTAGGTTATCAACCAACTTTAGCTACAGAAATGGGTGCGTTACAAGAACGTATTACTTCTACAACTCAAGGTTCTATTACTTCAATTCAAGCAGTATACGTACCTGCTGATGATTTAACAGATCCGGCGCCAGCAACTACATTTGCTCATTTAGATGCAACTACAGTATTATCTCGTAATTTAGCTGCAAAAGGTATTTACCCTGCTGTAGATCCATTAGATTCAACTTCTACAATGTTACAACCTAACATTGTTAGTGCAGAACACTATGAAATCGCAGAAACTGTGAAAGAAACGTTACAACGTTACAAAGAATTACAAGATATTATTGCAATTTTAGGTATCGACGAATTATCAGAAGAAGATCGTTTAACAGTAGCACGTGCTCGAAAAGTAGAACGCTTCTTATCTCAACCATTCTTCGTTGCAGAAATCTTCACAGGCTCACCTGGAAAATATGTAAGTTTAGAAGATACAATCAAAGGTTTCACTATGGTATTAAATGGTGAATTAGATGAATTACCTGAACAAGCTTTCTACCTTGTAGGTAATATTGAAGAAGCAATGGCAAAAGCAGAAACTCTAAAATAAGGAGTAATAAATATGGTTATGAACATTCGCGTTCTTACCCTGATCGAGTTATCTGTTCAACGGCAGCGGATGAAGTGGTATTACCTGGTTTAACAGGTCAAGTAGGGGTATTAGATGGTCATGCAGCACTAATCACAGCATTAGATACTGGATTATTACGAATTAAGTTAGATGATACATGGACACCCATTATTTTATGTGGTGGTTTAGCAGAAATCGATAGAAATCGTGTAACTGTATTAGTAAATGACGTTGAAGAATTTACTAATATTGAATTACGTGAAGCAACAAAAGAATTAGAAGAAGCAACATTGGCTGTTGAAAAAGCAGAAACTAGCAAAGATCGTTTAGATGCTTCTGTGGAATTAAAAAAAGCTAATGCTCGTGTTCAAGGAATTAATTATTTATCAAAAAAATTCTAAATAATAAAAACGAGTAGACTAAAGTTCTAACTTTAGTCTACTCGTTTTTATTATTTAGAATTTTTAAAATTAGAAATATTATTAGATTACATTATTATGGTAACAAATTCTAATTTTAGTTTCACAAAAAATACAAATGTAGTATTAGAACTTCCTTTCTCAGAACATATTGAAGAATTAAGACAACGACTTTTATTATTATTTCTAACAATTATATTGTTAACAACAATATCATTTTTAGAAGTTAAACCAATAGTTAAAATTTTAGAATATCCTATATCCAATGTAAAATTTTTCCAGCTTTCACCAGGCGAATATTTTATTTCCACTGTAAAGATTGCTTTTTACACAGGATTATTATTTACAAGTCCTTTTGGAATTAGTCAAATAATTTTATTTTTGTTACCGGGATTAACAAAACGAGAAACGAAGATTATTTTACCGTTACTAATAAGCTCATTAGCTTTATTTGGATTAGGAATAGCTTTCTCTTACTATACATTAATTCCTGCAGCTTTAAATTTTTTCCTAAATTATAGTGAAGAAGTAATAGAACCTTTTTGGTCTTTTGATCAGTATTTTGAATTTATATTGGTTCTTTTTTATAGTACAGGATTAGCGTTTCAAATTCCAATTATTCAAATTTTAATTGGTTTATTAAATATTGTATCAGCTTCTCAAATGTTAGGAGCATGGCGATATATAATTTTAGTCGCAACAATTCTTGGGGCAATTTTAACCCCATCTACCGATCCACTTACACAACTCTTATTATCGGTAGCTATATTGCTACTATATTTTGCTGGGTTAGGTATCTTGTTTTTAATAAAAAATTAATTTATATACTAAAGCATCCATCTTTTAAAAAGTATTTACTCCATGATAACTAACAAGTTTATTAAAAGTCTTTTACTCAATTTAGCCTTTGTTGGACTATTACTTGGATTTGGCATTGAAAACTCAAATGCTTACCCAGTATTTGCCCAACAAAATTATTCAAATCCTCGTGCTGCAAACGGAAAATTAGCATGTGCAAACTGTCATTTGAATCAAAAAGCGATTGAAATTGAAGCTCCACAAGCTGTTCTTCCTAATTCAGTATTTGAAGTAACAGTAAAAGTACCTTATGATACGACTAAAAAGCAAGTTGGAGCAAATGGTCAAAAAGCTGATCTAAATGTAGGTGGTATTTTAATATTACCAAAAGGATTTAAATTAGCACCAAAAAATCAAATACCAGAAGAAGTTAAAGCAAAAAATAAAGGTGTATTTTATTCACCATATAGTACTGAGTTAGACAATATTTTAGTTGTTGGTCCTATTGCAGGTAAAACACACCAAGAATTAACTTTCCCAGTTATTGCTCCTGATCCAGAAAAAGATTCAGATATTAAATACTTAACATACCCAATTTATGCTGGAGGAAATCGTGGCCGTGGTCAAGTTTATCCTACAGGTGAAAAAAGTAATGTTAATGTGTTTGGTGCAAATCAAAATGGCCAAATTACTGAAATAACAACATCAGAAAAAGGTGAGTCAAATGTTATTATTGTTAATGCTAATGGAACAAAAACATCACAAACTATTCCAACAGGTTTAGATTTAATTGTAAAAGTAGGTGATGTTGTAAAATCAGAACAAGCATTAAATAGTGATCCTAATGTTGGTGGGTTTGGTCAAGAAGAAAGTGAACTTGTTTTACAAAATCCGCTACGGATTATAGGTTATTTAGCTTTCTGTTTCTGTGTTTTATTAACACAAGTTTTCTTAATTTTAAAGAAAAAACAATTTGAAAAAGTACAAGCAGCAGAGCTTAATTTCTAATATAAATTGTGAAAAGCTACATATTTATGTAACTTTTCACAATTTATATTAATATAATTCGTCTTCTTGATGTACTAAAATTGTACAATCAGATTTTGGATATGCGATACATGTTAAAACAAAACCTGCAGAAATTTGAGCATCCTCTAAAAATGTTTGTTCTGATTGGTCAACTACACCTGATTGAACTTTACCTGCACACGTTGAACATGCACCAGCACGACAAGAATAAGGTAAGTCAACGCCTTGCTCTTCTGCTGCGTCTAAAATGAATACGTCATCATTACACTCCATTGTTGTATTGATATTGTGCTCTTCACTTAATAATGTAACTTTGTAAGTAACCATATTACTCCTTACTTATAAATAGATAGGTATATAAAGAAAGATAAATTTAATCTTAGTTTACTAATTACCATTATACTACGGAAATGAAATTGTAGTAAAAAATTTTTCTAATTTTTTTTTTAAAACAATTGACGTAAACGACTTGCTTTTCCTTTTAAATTACGTAAGTAGTAAAGCTTAGATCGACGAACTTTTGCTGAACGTATAACGGTAATTGTATCGACTTTAGGTGAATGAAGTAAAAAAATTCGTTCAATACCAATTCCTTGAAATATTTTTCGAACTGTTATTGTTGTATTAATTGAACTATTTTTTTTTGCAATAAGAGTACCTTCATAAAACTGAACACGTTCTTTATTACCTTCAATAATTTTCACACCAATTTTTAAATTATCACCAATTTTTAAAACAGGAAGATCTTTTTTAAGAAACTGATTTTCGAGATTGACTACAGGGGTTTGGAAATTTAATTTCTCCATTACTACTAATCCTTACATGATATTGTTTAATAATATTTATTTTACAATTAGATCGTTAAAAAAACAATATAAAAGTAGATTCTATTTAATTATTGCATTCGACTGGGTTCGAACCAGTGATGTTCCAGAGGAAAACGGATTATGAGTCCGGTGCCTTCAACCACTCGGCCACGAATGCTTATTTGGAGCTGATGGGATTTGAACCCACGTCCATCTAAATCTGAAAAAAACGCTCATTCACAGGTATAGTTCAATAATAGAACAGATTGTTATAATTATTCTAAACTAAAGACAAAAAAACGTCTAGTAATAGTGGACAAATTTTTAAATTAAATAATATATTTTCTAAGCAGTAGCAAAAGCTAAATTATTTGAAGATTTTGTATTGTTTAGAGTTAAACGTTTAAAGTTAAAAGATATGATATTATTAGCATTTATTAATTAGTTTGTAGATTTTTACGAAGAATACAAGCTTCGACCTGCATCACATTTTTCTCATTCTTAAATGTCGAAACCAAGGCAGCCCCTAGGTAACTAATTTAAAGAATTTTAACACTCTTTATTTTTAAGCATGAAGGGAGTCGAACCCTTGACTTTCAGAATCGGAATCTGATGCTCTATCCACTGAGCTACATGCTTTATTATCTAAAATTAATTTAATCCATTCATGGATTAAATTAATTTTAAAAATTTAATAGTAAATTTTACCGCCACCCCATTTTTCTGAAACAATTTTAGGTTGTAACATAATATGGCCTGCGATTGAATATAAATCTTCATCTGTTAAAGAACGCATACGCGGGTAGATATCAGCACTTTTAATACTTGGGTGAACCTCTGCAATTGATTCTAAACCATCATAACTCGTTGGATTTTTAATGTAATCAACAAGCGCAGATATACTATCACGACGTGGTGTAGCTAAACTTAAAGCTTCAGGATCTAGACCAACGTTTGGATTTGTTTTTGTAATACCACCTACGTGACAAGCACCACATGTCGCATTGAAGATACGTTTACCACGTTTAACTTGTTCTGGTGATAACACAACAGTATTTCCTGAAGAGTCTGATACAACAGTTCTTGTTGCTTCATCTAAATCAATAGCTGATGCATTAAATACGAACATATTAAAAATACAGAAGAATAAAATTCCAAAAAATTGTGAAGATTTTTTAATCATAAAATAATAAAATTATTTAAGACCTTGAAACCAAGATAAAATGTTTATATTACTTTTCTTTTTTTTTTCTCATTTTAAAAATTAAACCTCTTAATCGGATATTTTCCCATCCAGCTAGTAAAACGCTAGTAATAATTAACGCTTGACTAAATAGTAATATTGGATCTAAGCGCCACCCATGAACCATTAGAATACCACAATAGAAAAAACCTGTAGTAACGAAAAATAAATCTTCATCTCTTGAAACTTCGGGTTTAACTTTTCGAAGTCCGTACAATAAAACTACGCCAAATAATAAAATACCGCTTAAGAAGACATTTGGACCAAAATTAACATTTATCATGTTATTTAATTTGCTCCTTGCTGTTAAATAAATTAAACAATTGTAGTTTAACTAATAATTTGAATATTGTAAATTGATTAATTTAACTACGTGTTACACGATCACTTTTACTGATGATAATTAAAGCAGAACCAATAGCTGCTACAACAAGAGCACCTGCTACTAAACTAGAGAAAAAATTTGCTAAAGAAGATGTCATTTATAAATTCCTATTATATTAAATAAAAAATGAAAAATAGTAATCTTAACTACACTAAATATTGTATCAATATTAAAACGTATATAACTAATATTAAATATTTATAGTTATACTACAGTATAGTTTACTATAAAAATCTTTAACTAAAAAATAATTTTTTTTAAACCAAATTATGCGGGTATAGTTTTAATACTAATTAAAAAAAATTACTTGTGCTGCTATCTCACAATCCTGACACGTTGAATAACTATTTTAATTATATTAATTCTATACCCAAAACCTATCTTACAATAAAATAATTAAATAAGCAATGTTTAATTAAAATAATATTCTTTATCAAAATAGCTTGTTATTTAAAACGATTTAGTTTATATTGAGTTAGTAATATAAAGCCCGGATAGCTCAGTTGGTAGAGCAGTGGATTGAAGATCCTCGTGTCACCAGTTCGAATCTGGTTCTGGGCAATTTAATAATTTTTGAAAGTTACTATAAATTTACACGTTAAATTCTAAAATATGATACTTCAAGTTGAAGAAAACGTGAGATATTTTTCTTTACTTGAAAAGTTTATCTAGTGTTTACATACACAAATCCATTGAAATAATACCTTAAATAGTAATAGAAAAACCTTTAGCAACAACTAGCTGTTTTTAAAAGAAAATTATATTTGATAAGGTATTCCTAATTAATCAGAAAATCAAGTTTCATATTAATTAAAAACCGGATAAAGTTTTTAATTAATATGAATTATTACAATTTTTTATAATTTAAAAAATCTTGAACTAAAAATATGACGCATAAGAATTGTTTCGTACAAGAGTAGATAGACAAATTGAGTTCTTAAGATTTGATAATGACTTTGATGTCTCAATATTTCTGGTTAACCTCATTAATATTAATTTTTATTCATTCTCATTTAATTAAGTCTTTCTTTGGCAAAATACAGCAAGCTATTTAGCTTGGATTATCAAAAACCCTCTATTGGCTATTAATTACCAGAAAAAACAATAAAGTTTAGAGATCTAAATATTTTGTACGTTTTTTATCAAATCTTAATTGGATATTACCTGTTGGTCCATTTCTTTGTTTTGCAATAATTAAATCAATCATTTTATTTGAAGTGTCTAATAATGAATCTGGAGTATTTGGCTCATTTTGATACAACATTAAAACAAGATCAGCATCTTGTTCTATTGAACCACTTTCTCTTAAATCTGATAAAATAGGTTTTTTATCGCTTCGAGTTTCAATATTTCTACTTAATTGTGAAAGAGCGATAATTGGTATATTAAATTCTCGGGCCAGGTTTTTTAAAGCTCTCGTAATTTGAGATAATTCTTGAGCTCGATTCCCGTTATTTGAAATTGGAGTTTGCATTAATTGAAGATAATCTATTATAACTAAACCAATTGTTGGATATTGAAACAATATAGTTTTAATTTTTGTTCTAATCTCTTGAACAGCTAAATCCGAACTATCGTCAACAAATAAAGGTAATTTAGATAATAATTTAATAATTTTATTTAATTTAGTCCAATCAGTTTTAGACAATTTGCCACTTCTTAAACGAGATTGACTAACATTACTTTCCATAGACAATAACCTATACATTATTTGTTCTTTTGACATTTCTAAACTGAAAACTAATACAGGCAATTTAGAATATTTTATAATATTTAAACTAATAGTTAATGAAAAAGCCGTTTTTCCGATAGATGGTCGACCTGCAACAATAATTAAATCAGATTTTTGAAAGCCTTGGGTTAATGAATCTAAATCATAAAACCCAGAACTTAATCCTGGTAAATTAGGAGAAGTTGCTTTTTGTTTTAATTCTAAAAAAATATTATAAACTAAATCAGTACTACTATATAATTTTGTAGGTTTAAAATCATTTGTTAAATTAAATAACTGATTCTCAAATTCATTTAAAATACTTTCTAAAGGAAGGTTAGTGACATAACTTGAATTAATAGTTTTATAACCAAGTCTTATTAATGAACGTCGTAAAAATTTATCTTTAATTAATCTTATATATTCTTCTAAATAAACTAAATTTGGAATTTGGTTTATTAATTCAATTAAAACTTTCACTCCACCAATTTTACTTAATAAACCATTTTCTTGTAAAAATGTGGTTAAAGTAGTTACATCTATTAACAGTTTATTTTGGTACATAAAAAGGACAACCTTAAAGAGTTCTTGATGATTTTTAAAATAAAAAGACTCAACATTAACAGTTTTAATTATAAATTCAATTGCTTCCGAATTTGTTAACATGCAACTTAACACCATTTTTTCAGCTAAAAAATTGTGTGGCAAATAATTATCAAAATCAGATTCTGTTGTTTGTATGGTCATAAGGTTTTATAATTTATTCGAGCCTTTTAAATATTGAAATATTAATTTATTACGATTATAATATTATCCAAGCGTCCTTAGTTCAGTTGGTAGAACGCTAGTCTCCAAAATTAGATGTCGAGGGTTCAAGTCCTTCAGGGCGCGTTTCTCTTTATAGAGAAGGTTATAAAATACTATAATAGAATTTTACAATTTTAAAAAGTTCCGCAATTAACTAGTTTAGAAAATAACGAAATTTAAAAAATTTATAAATTGCAATGGCAAAAAAAGTAACAGGCTTAATTAAATTAGCTTTACCTGCAGGCAAAGCTACACCAGCTCCTCCAGTTGGACCAGCTTTAGGTCAGCATGGTGTAAATATCGCAGCCTTTTGTAAAGAATATAATGCAAGAACAGGGGATAAAGTAGGATTAATTATTCCTGTAGAGATTTCCGTGTATGAAGATAGAAGCTATACTTTTATTCTTAAAACACCACCAGCATCAGTTTTATTAGCAAATGCCGCAAAAATTAAAAAAGGGTCGTCAACACCTAACAAAATAACAGTAGGATCTGTTACAAAAGCTCAATTAGAAGAAATTGCACAAACTAAATTGCCTGATTTAAATACTACAAAAATCAGTAGTGCAATTAAAATCGTTGAAGGGACTGCCCGAAATATGGGTATCTCCATTGTAGATTAAGTTTAATTTTTATAAGGTTTAATGGAGAAATGCTATGCGAAAATTGTCGCGTCGTCAAACAAAAAATTTAGAAAAAACTAAAAATATTATTTCAACAAACGTACAAGAAGCTATATCACTTTTAAAAGAAACAGCTACAACTAAATTTGTTGAAAGTGTAGAACTGCATGCCAATTTGAACATTGATCCAAAATATGCAGATCAACAATTACGAACAACTGTAACATTACCTAATGGTATTGGTAAACAAGTAAAAATCGCTGTCTTAACAAATGATGAAAATTTTGCTGAGGCAGAATCTGCAGGAGCAGACATTATTGGTAATGATAGTTTAATTGAAGCGATTACTCAAGGTAATATTGAATTTGACTTACTAATTGCAACACCCAATATGATGCCAAAACTGGCTAAATTAGGTAGAGTATTAGGTCCTAAAGGGTTAATGCCTTCACCAAAATCAGGTACTGTTACAAGTACTATTACAAGTACAGTAACCGAATTTAAAAAGGGAAAATTTGAATATAAAGCAGATAAGACAGGCGTTGTTCACGTTAGTTTTGGTAAAGTAAATTTCACTAATGAACAATTAGTTGAAAATTTAACTGAATTATATAGTTCAATTGAACAAAATCGCCCTTCTGGGGTAAAAGGTAAATACTTTAAAAGTTTATTCATCTGTACAAGTATGGGTCCTTCAATTAAATTAGATTTAGATATTTTTATTTAAATATTAAATTTGTAAGTATTATTAATTAAATATAAAACTACCATGTCAGAAAAAATTGATCAAATTATTGAAAGTTTAAAAACTTTAACGTTATTAGAAGCTTCAGAATTAGTAACAAAAATTGAAGATACGTTTGGTGTAGATGCTTCAGCATCATCAGGGGCAACAATGGTAATGGCAGCACCTACTGTTGTTGAAGAAGTAGAAGAAAAAACTGAATTTAATGTTCTGTTAGAAGAAGTTCCTGCGGATAAGAAAATTGCTATCTTAAAAGTAGTACGTGGATTAACAGGACTTGGGCTGAAAGAAGCTAAAGAAATCGTAGAATCAGCACCAAAACAAATCCAAGAAGGTTTAGGTAAAGATGCAGCAGAACAAGCTAAAAAACAATTAGAAGAAGTTGGAGCAAAAGTTTCTTTAACATAAAAAAACTATAATAAATATTAATTGTTATTAAAAATAATAACAATTAATATTTTTCCTTACCAAAAGCCTAATGAAATAGCTTTATCAATAGGTAAACAAGCACCGATGCCTAACCAAACTGCTGAAATAAAACCAACAATAAATACTAAACTAGCAATAGGACGACGGAACGGATTTTGGAATTTATTTACATTTTCAATAAATGGAACTGTAATTAAACCAGCAGGTACTGCAGCCATTGCTAGCACACCCAACAATTTATTAGGTAATACACGTAATAAATTAAATGTTGGGAAGAAGTACCATTCTGGTAAAATTTCTAAAGGTGTATTAAAAGGATCCGCGGGTTCACCTAATTGAGTAGGTGCCATTACACTTAATCCAATACAACAAGCAAAAGTACCTAAAATGCACACAGGGAATACATATAGAAGATCATTGGGCCACGCAGGTTCCCCGTAATAATTATGGCCCATACCTTTAGCAAGTTTCGCTCTTAATTTAGGATCTGTTAAATCTGGTTTTTTAATTACTGACATAATAAATTTTAAATAGTTAATTATAAAGGTCCTGAAATACCTTGTTTACGAATCATTAAGAAATGTGTTAACATTAATACAGCCGCTGCTAATGGTAAAACAAATGTGTGAGCACTGTAAAAACGTGTAAGCGTACTTTGGCCTACACTCTCACCACCACGTAGAATTAAAACTAACGGAGGACCTACAATTGGAACTGCAGCAGGAACACCTGTAACAATTTTACAAGCCCAGAAACCTACTTGATCCCAAGGTAAAGAGTAACCTGTAACACCGAATGAAACAGTAACGACAGCTAAAATAACGCCTGTAACCCATGTTAATTCACGCGGTTTTTTAAAACCGCCTGTTAGATATACACGGAAAATATGTAATACCATCATCATAACCATCATACTTGCTGACCAACGGTGTATAGAACGGATTAACCAACCAAAATTTACACTAGTCATAATGTATTCAACAGATGCAAAAGCATCTACAACACTTGGACGGTAATAAAATGTCATAGCAAAACCTGTCGCTACCTGAACTAAGAAACATGTGAAAACAATACCACCAAAACAGTAAAAAATGTTAACATGAGGTGGAACATATTTACTTGAAATATCATCTGCAATTGCTTGAACTTCTAAACGTTCTTCAAACCAATCGTAAACTTTACTCATAGAAAATCAAAAAAATTTTATATCACAGTTAAGCATCTGTTATAAATTTAAATTAAGGCGAGAGTGGGATTCGAACCCACGGAATCCGTAAAGATTCATCTGATTTCAAATCAGACGCAATCGACCAACTCTGCCATCTCGCCAAAAGATTAGCTCAAAGACTAATCTTAAATAAATTAACTTTCGTAAGTACTAACACCACTAAATTTTACTGAAGCTGGATCTGGATTTTTTCCAATAGAAAACTCACGAGTATTTGATGCAGTACGTCCTGGATTAACTTTTTCAGGGGAAAACACCATCTTTTGGATGTAAATATTGAACTTCACCACTAGGGAAAATTCGGTAAATTTTATAGTTGTTAATTTTAAATGTTCTTAATTGTGTACCTAAAGCAAGACACTGTTCCTTACGTGCTAAATATAGTAAGTTTTCACCATTTCGCATGATTGCAGCGCCGCCGGTTGGCATTTCAAAAATTTGTTCTTTCGTACTGTTCCAAGTAATAGCATATTTCTCTTCTACTTCAGCTGATCTTAACCAGCCGCCAGTACTTCCTCCAAAAGTAGGAAAAGGTGTTTGTAAATTTAATGTCATAGGTAAAACCTTATAGTTAATTAACGTTCGCTATATAATTTTAATAAAAAAATAAAAATTTTTATTTTTTTCTCTAAGTTTCTAGCGGAGAATGGATTTGAACCATTGACCTTCGGGTTATGAGCCCAACGAGCTACCAGGCTGCTCTACTCCGCGCTATATAATGACATACTGAATATATCATAATAATATTTATTAAAAAAAGCAATAGTAGTTTAATAAGTCGAATAGCTTTCTATTTAAACTTAAATTAACAAGGGATATTTCCTTGTTAATTTAAGTTTAAATAGAAAGCTATTAGTAAATAACCTACTACACTTATTCCAGTAATATAATTTAAAGTTCTTTGTGTTGAAGAAGGTGATCCAAAAATATCACTCTTATTAGCAAAACTGGATAACCCAATATTTTCTTGTGGCATACGTAAGAAAATAATTAAAATTAAGAATAAACTCATTACAAACCAAAGAGTTTTAAACATAATAAATTTTTATATTTAAATTTAAGTTATTATTTAGTCTTCGATTTCAAAAATTTCTTTAAAAACTTTATTTACTTTATCACCAGAATCAATAGATTCTAATGGATCTTTTCTTAATCTGTGTCTTAAGCATAATGTTATTACTTTTCCAATGTCACTAACAGTAACTTTGTCACGACAATCGTAAGCTGCGTAAGCTTTTGCTGCTCGATTAGTCACAATATCACCTCGTAAACCATCAACATCTAACCGACTACAAACTTCTGAAATTTTAATTCGTAAGTCATAATCTAATTCAACCGAAGGTAATAATTTTTGAGCCGCAACAATTTTATCTCTTAATGCTTGTTGTTGACTTTCATAATTTTGTAACCATAACATAGGTGTTTGATCAAACGAAGTCCGTTCTTCAACAACTTTAACACGTAAAACAGGGTCTTTTACTGTTCTAATTTCAGCATGCATACCAAATCGATCTAATAATTGAGGACGTAATTCTCCTTCTTCTGGATTACCAGAGCCAACTAAAACAAATCGAGCCGGATGACGAATTGAGATACCTTCACGTTCTACTGTATTCCAACCTGAAGCAGCAGAATCTAAAAGAATATCAACTAAATGATCATCTAATAAATTTACTTCATCTACATAAAGTAAACCTCTGTTAGCTTTTGCTAGTAATCCAGGTTCAAAAGCTTTTATCCCTTCGGTTAAAGCTTTTTTCAATATCAATTGTACCACAAACACGATCTTCAGTAGCACCTAACGGTAAATCTACCATAGGAATTTTAATAAATTCCGTTTCGATCTCTTCACCATTTTGAATTGCCATTTTAACTTCATTGCCCATTAAATCTAAGTCAGATTTATGAGAATTAAACGGGTCATTTTTTACAACTTCAATTTCTGGTAATAAATCAGTAATAGCACGGATAGTTGTAGACTTTCCCGTACCTCTATCACCCATAATCATAACACCGCCAATTTTTGGATCAATAACATTCAATTGCAAAGCTAATTTCATTTCTTCCTGACCCACAATTGCCGTAAATGGAAAAACGGGTGAATTAAATTTTTTTTTAAGTTTTCTGTTACCATAAAATTTCGTTAGATTTTGTTAAAAATTTTAAATGTATATAATTATATAGTTTGTGTTATTCGTTAAGAGTAGAACCTAAACGAACTGCTAAAATACTTGCTAATAACGCAATACATAAAGCTGTATAAACTTGAGAATCAGCGATCATAGTTATTTTTGGGAAATTAAATAAAGATATATTATTTGGTTCTAAAGATTGATTTACGTTAAGTTGTAACAAAAATATTACAGAATTATTCTTAATTCTATGTACTTATAATTGTAGATTAAAAGAATAAAAAAAGTCTCACTATTTTATTAAATTTTTACCAACTTGATTTTGTAACACCTGGTAATAAACATTGATGACCCATTTCTCTAAAAACATGTCGTGATAAACCAAAATCACGGAAAAAGCCACGAGGACGCCCTGTTTTCCAACAACGATTACGGATTCTAGTTTTTGAGCTGTTTCGTGGTAGTTTTTGTATTTTTGTATGAACTGCAAGCTTTAAAGAAAAAGTATCTGCTTGTTGGTATTGTTTTAATAATTTTGCTCGTTTTAAATGATATTTGGTATGTAATTGTAAGCGTTTTTTTTCACGCTCAATCATGCTTTTTTTTGCCATACTTTAAACAATTGAATGTTAATAAATGTAAATAATAAAGTTTTATAAATCGACAAATTGACGACTTTAATTCTATAAGTTTCATACTATTCTACCTAGTATAACAAAATAAGTAAAGATATTATATTATTTAAGATTACTAATTCAAAAAATTTATTAAAAGATTATGTAAATTTTAAGAATGCTTAGAAAGAATAAGAATCGTTTTTTAAAGTAATTAATTTTTTTTATCTTTGCTTATAATATTATATTGTCTAACTTTTATTTAGTTTAGTTGTAAGAAAGTCAAAAACCATTTTTATTATTAAGGAATGATTTACTATGGCATTACCATGGTATCGTGTTCATACAGTTGTTTTAAATGATCCTGGTCGATTAATTGCTGTTCACTTAATGCACACAGCATTAGTTGCTGGTTGGGCTGGCTCAATGGCATTATATGAACTTGCAGTTTTTGATCCATCTGATCCAGTACTAAATCCAATGTGGCGTCAAGGTATGTTTGTTATGCCTTTCATGACACGTTTAGGAATTACAGATTCTTGGGGTGGTTGGAGTATAACAGGTGAAAGTGTTTCAAATCCAGGTATTTGGAGTTTTGAAGGTGTTGCTTTATCGCATATCGTATTATCAGGTATGTGTTTCTTAGCAGCAATTTGGCACTGGGTATATTGGGATTTAGAATTATTCCGTGATCCGCGTACAGGTGAACCTGCATTAGATTTACCAAAAATCTTTGGTATTCACTTATTTTTATCAGGTTTATTATGTTTTGGTTTCGGAGCTTTCCACGTAACAGGTTTATTTGGACCTGGTATTTGGGTATCTGATGCTTATGGTATCACAGGTAAAGTTCAACCTGTAGCACCTGCATGGGGTGCTGATGGGTTTAACCCATTCAACCCTGGTGGGATTGCATCGCACCATATCGCAGCAGGTATTTTTGGTATTTTAGCAGGTATTTTCCATTTAACTGTACGTCCATCTCAAAGATTATACCGTGCTTTACGTATGGGTAATATTGAAACTGTTTTATCTAGTAGTATTTCAGCTGTATTCTTTGCTGCTTTTGTTACATCAGGTACAATGTGGTACGGTGCTGCAGCAACTCCTATTGAATTATTTGGTCCTACACGTTACCAATGGGATAGTGGTTATTTCCAACAAGAAATCGAACGTCAAGTAGAAGCATCTGTTGGTGAAGGTTTATCAGAAAGTCAAGCTTGGTCAAGAATTCCTGATAAATTAGCATTCTACGATTACATTGGTAATAACCCTGCAAAAGGTGGTTTATTCCGTGCTGGTGCTATGGATAAAGGTGATGGGATTGCTGAAGCATGGTTAGGTCATCCAATTTTCCGTGATAAAGAAGGTCGCGAATTAACAGTTCGTCGTATGCCAGCTTTCTTCGAAACATTCCCTGTTATTTTAGTAGACAAAGATGGTATTATCCGTGCAGATATTCCATTCCGTCGTGCTGAATCTAAATATAGTATTGAGCAAGTAGGTGTTAGTGTTGATTTCTATGGTGGTAAATTAAATGGTCAAACATTCAAAGATGCACCAACTGTTAAGAAATTTGCACGTAAAGCACAATTAGGTGAAGTTTTCGAATTTGATCGTACAAGTTTAGAATCTGATGGTGTATTTAGAAGTAGTCCACGTGGTTGGTACACTTTTGGTCATGCTAACTTTGCTTTATTATTCTTCTTCGGTCATTTATGGCATGGTGGTCGTACGATCTTCCGTGATGTTTTCACAGGTATTGGTGCAGAGGTTACAGAACAAGTAGAATTTGGTGTATTCCAAAAACTTGGTGATAAAACAACTAAAAAACAAGGTGCGGTTTAATCTAAATCAAATCTTTGTTTCTACCTTTTTTTAAATTTAAATAGGATTAAACAATGGAAGCTTTAGTTTACACATTTTTACTTATTGGTACATTAATAGTAATTTTCTTTGCTGTATTCTTCAGAGAAACTCCACGAATCATCAAAAAATAAAACCATTTATTATGGTTTTATTTTTAGTCTTCGTGTTCTTCAAAAGGATCTCGTAAATTTTGAGCAGCAGGACCAAAAGCAGTGTATATAGAATATGTAGTAATTCCTAGAAGTAAACTCGATACAAAAATAACAATAATAGTTGCTGTTTCCATGTTATATTATTATTTAAATTAACAGTTTAGTATTATATAACATCTGATAGAAAATTAATTTATTAAAAAATAAATATTTTTATGGCATTACGAACACGATTAGGTGAAATCTTACGCCCATTAAATGCTGAATATGGTAAAGTTGCTCCAGGTTGGGGTACAACACCAATTATGGCAGTAGTAATGGGAGCATTTTTAGTATTTTTATTAATTATTTTACAAATCTACAATTCATCATTAATTATTGAGAATGTAGATGTAGATTGGGCAAACGGACTTGTATAATTTATTAAGTTTTAGTAAGCTTAATGCAGGATATAACGAAAACTAATATAAAATATGATTGATATCTCTACAATTTAAATTGTAGAGATATCAATCAATTAAAACATAAACTAACGAATCTATGGATATTATAAGTCTAGGTTGGGCTGGTTTAATGACAATGTTTACATTTTCATTAGCACTAGTAGTATGGGCTCGAAATGGTTTCTAATACTTTAAATTCTTAAAATTTTAAATATATAATGGAATTAATTCTTAAAATCTTTCCGTATGCTAGCCCTGAAATTGTGACAGCAGCAGTTACTTGTTTCTTCATGACTTTATTTGGTCTTTCATTAGGATTTGCTTTATTAAAAGTTCAAGGTGAATAGACAAGATTTAATAATAATATAACAAATATTATTATTAAATTATTTTAACGGGACTGACGAGACTCGAACTCGCAACTTCCGCCGTGACAGGGCGGTGCTCTAACCAATTGAACTACAATCCCAAATTCTCTCTCCATTGCATAACAGACACAACCTACTGTAACAGTTTTCTATCAAATTGTCAAATAATATTTTAAGGAGAAACAGGGATTCGAACCCTGGGTACAAATAATTGTACGATAGATTAGCAATCTATTGCTTTCGACCACTCAGCCATTTCTCCAAATTTAAAAATTTGTACAATTTATAGAGTTTATAAGATTCAAAATAATAAAAAATTTTAAATTTTATCTTTAACTAATGTCAAAAAGAAGCTACAAATTATGAATTACCCTATTAAATAAATAATAATCGCATTTCAATGGCTCCGGTTGGATTTGAACCTACGACCTTGGGCTTATGAATCCCCTGCTCTAACCACTGAGCTACGGAGCCTTGCGAATTTGGGTAACTTTATAGTAATTATAACATTAGGATAATAAATTTTTATTCTTTTATTAATTATTTCAAATAAATTGTAGCATTTTATATTGAGGTAAAATTTATAGTCCTCAATATAAAGTGTTACAACTTAATCTTCAATATCATTCGAAGAAATATAAATAAAAAATAAAGCCATACTTAAAGCTGGGAAAACTATTCCAACAATAGGAACTAAAATTGATGGTAAAAAAGCAGCTGCCATAGATTACGTTAAATTTTAAAAGTTTTTAAATTAAGAATTATTAATCGCAAAAATTGCTATTATCCATTCTATACTAAAAATTACAATAATAAAACATTAATATAAATCATAAAATTAATAATTTTTAAAGTAAAATTAATAATATTAAATCGAAGATTTTTATCATTTCAAGTTTTATATATAAATAAATTTAATAATTATGGAAACTTTATTATTATCACGTTTACCAGAAGCATATATCGTTTTTAGTCCTATTGTTGATGTTTTACCTATTATTCCTGTCTTTTTCTTATTATTAGCATTTGTTTGGCAAGCTTCTATTGGTTTTAGATAATTTAAAATATATAATTTACGAAACCTGCGCTACAATATATAGTCAGTAACTTTTGTTATAATAATTTATATAAAATTCAAAAATAAATGGTTGAACCTTTATTATCTGGAATCGTTTTAGGTATGATTACCGTTTCAGCTTTTGGTCTTTTTGTAGCGGCATTTTTACAATATCGTCGTGGAAATCAATTTGAAATTTAATTTCATTAAAATTTTGTAAACTTTATAAAGTTTACAAAATTTCAAATTAACTAAAAAATTATTTGACTAATTAGAAACCTTATAGTATATATAGTGGTAATGGAAATGATAATATAGTGACTAATATATCACTTAAATTTAGCTGGTGTAGCTCAACGGTAGAGCAACGGATTTGTAATCCGTAGGTTGGGGGTTCAAATCCCTTCACCAGCTTTCAAATTATAGAATTTTTATAATACAACCAGTCCAACAATTTTTCATTTAAAATAACGTTTGTGATTTTTATTTTGGTTTTTAAAATCACCCCCGCTCTGACAATAATAATTTTTAAGTTTTGAAACATCCCAAACTTTAAAACAATAAAAAAAATATTTGAATAATTAATTTTATCTAGTTCATATGAACTAGATAAAATTAAGAGATAATTAATCAATAGGACGCATAGATAATACAGGCTCGTTTGCACGATTAATACCTTTTTCAAAACCTGCAGCAGCTGCACGAGCACGGCCTGAATGCCACCAGTGACCTACTAGGAAGAAGAATCCTAAAATGAAATGTGAACAACATAACCATGAACGAGGTGATACATAGTTAACAGAGTTAATTTCAGTCGCAACACCACCTACAGAATTTAATGATCCTAAAGGAGCATGTGTCATATATTCAGCAGCACGACGTTCTTGCCATGGTTGAATATCATTTTTAATTTTATTGATATCTAAACCATTTGGACCACGTAATGGCTCAACCCAAGGAGCACGTAAATCCCAGAAACGCATTGTTTCACCACCAAAAATGATTTCACCACTTGGTGAACGCATTAAGTATTTACCTAAACCTGTTGGACCTTGTGCAGATGATACATTAGCACCTAAACGTTGATCTCGAACTAAAAAAGTAAATGCTTGCGATTGTGAAGCTTCTGGACCTGTTGGACCATATAATTCACTAGGATAAGCTGTATTATTATACCAAGAGTATAATGATGCAGTAAAGCCCATAAGACTGATTGCTGCTAAACTGTATGATAAATAAGCTTCACCAGACCAAACAAAAGCTCGACGAGCCCATGCAAATGGCTTAGTGAAAATATGCCATAAACCACCAGTAATACATAGAACACCTACCCAGATGTGACCACCTACGATATCTTCCATATTATTTACAGATACAACCCAACCGTCACCACCAAAAGGTGAACGGAATACATAACCGAAGATTACAATTGGATTTAATGTTGGTGTTGTAATAAAACGAACATCACCACCACCTGGAGCCCAAGTATCATAAACTCCACCAAAATACATAGCTTTAATAACTAATAAGAATGACCCAATTCCTAGTAAACATAAATGGATACCTAAAATTGTTGTCATTTTATTTTTATCACGCCAGTCATAACCAAAAAATGGGAATGATTCTTCTAATGTATCTGGGCCTAATAAAGAGTGATAAATACCACCAAAACCTAAAACTGCAGATGAGATTAAATGAACTACACCTACTGCAAAATATGGTAACGTTGAAGTAATTTCACCACCAGGACCAATACCGTAACCTAAAGTAGCTAAATGGGGAATACAGATAAAACCTTGTTCATATAATGGTTTTTCCGGTACGAAATGTGAAACTTCAAATAATACCATAGCGCCTGCCCAAAATACCATTAAACCGGCATGAGCAACATGAGCACCTAATAATTTACCTGAAACATTGATTAAACGTGCATTTCCACTCCACCAAGCGAAACCTGTTGACTCAATGTCGCGACCTGCGATACTACTATTAAAGGGCGTTTCCACGTGGTAATACCTCCTCAGGGAATACAAAGTTTTCATGTGGTTGATCCTGTGCGGCCATCCAAGCACGAATACCTTCGTTTAATAAAATGTTTTTTGTGTAGAATGTTTCAAATTCAGGATCTTCAGCAGCACGTAACTCTTGTGATACGAAATCATAAGCACGTAAGTTTAATGCTAAACCAACGATACCGATAGCACTTGTCCATAAACCTGTTACAGGTACAAATAACATAAAGAAGTGTAACCAACGTTTGTTAGAAAAAGCTACACCAAAAATTTGTGACCAGAAACGGTTCGCTGTAACCATTGAATAAGTTTCTTCTGATTGAGTTGGTGTGAAAGCACGGAAAGTGTTAGCTGCATCACCATCTTCAAATAAAGTATTTTCAACAGTAGCTCCGTGAATAGCACATAATAATGCACCACCTAAAATTCCAGCAACACCCATCATATGGAACGGGTTTAATGTCCAGTTATGGAAACCTTGTAAGAATAATAAGAAACGGAAGATTGCAGCAACACCAAAACTTGGTGCGAAGAACCAACTTGCTTGACCTAAAGGGTATAATAAGAATACAGACACAAAAACAGCAATTGGACCAGAGAATGCAATTGCGTTATATGGACGAATACCTACTAAACGTGCAATTTCAAATTGACGTAAGCAGAACCCAATTAAACCAAATGAACCATGTAAAGCAATAAATGCCCAAAGGCCACCAATTTGACACCAGCGTGTAAAATCACCTTGAGCTTCAGGACCCCATAATAATAATAATGAGTGACCCATACTGTTAGCAGGTGTCGATACTGCTGCTGTTAAAAAATTACAACCTTCAAGGTAAGAACTAGCTAAACCATGAGTATACCATGATGTTACAAAAGTTGTACCTGTTAACCAACCGCCTGTAGCTAAATACGCAGTTGGGAATAATAATAAACCTGACCAACCAACGAAAACAAATCGATCTTTCTTTAACCAATCGTCAATTAGATCAAATAAGCCACGTTCTTGGTTTTGCCCAATAGCAATGGTCATATTATAAAAATCCTTTAATTAATTTAAAATTAGTGGATAAACATAGTAATTGAGTATTTTATCCAAATCTTTACAACTAGTAATTATCATTATATAGCATTTAATAATAAATTTTTTAAAATATTTTATTCTTTTTAATTTATATAGAATAGCAGATTAGTAATAATAAAATATTTTATGAATAGTTTTTGGACAAATATTCTTCGATATCCAAGATTTTTTATTAGTAGTTTAGTAGGTTTAATTTTAGTTATTCTTACACCTTTTAGGAATTTATTTAAAATACCAAAATTGCGTATATTTTTAATTATTTTGATTATTTTAATTTTTATAGGATTATATTTTATACTTATAAATATGACAGCATTATAATTAAATATTCTTGGGCCGGGTTGGATTCGAACCAACGTAACATGACGTAGCGGATTTACAATCCGCCCCCTTTAACCACTCGGGCACCGACCCTCCCAAAAATTCTATCATAATAAAATTAAAAAGACAATCTTTAAAATTATTATAAAGCTATAGAATTTTTTAATTTTATTGATATATTGACGTTTTAAAGTTTTTGGGTTACAATTAGTTAGTAAGTAGATATTATATGTATTTACTAATTATTGGGCAATTAACTCAGCGGTAGAGTGTCTGCCTTACAAGCAGAAGGCCACAGGTTCAAATCCTGTATTGCCCATAGCTAGGGCCTATCGTCTAACGGATTAGGACAGAAACCTTCTAAGTTTCCAATGTAGGTTCGATTCCTACTGGGCCTATTTCAATATTTATGTCTTTTAATAGTCTTTAAAATTTTATATGTAGTAAGCTATTTTTTGAAGGCTATCTATTATTAAAAGTTATAATTTTAATAGATAAAATTAACTAACAGTTTTAATTACAAATGGGTTGCCTGGGATTCGAACCCAGAACTATTCGGTTAAAAGCCGAGTACTCTACCATTGAGTTAGCAACCCTACACTTATTATAACACAAAGTTATATGATTATCATATTATTTGATTTAACTTTTAATAAAAATATTAGCTTTTACTGTAAATATTTTTTAATAAAAATAATATTTTTTCTTTGTTCTTTTTAAAGTAAAATTAAAAGTAACATTACGGGTTATTTTATTCTTTAAAATTTCATTAACATTTAAATTAAATAAACAAGGATCTTAAAATGATTAATTGGCAAGTTTTAGGTCAGCTAATTTCTACAGGTGTTATTATGTTATCAGGTCCAGCTATCATTGTTTTACTAGCTTTAAAAAAAGGCAATCTTTAATTCTTTTCTTAACATCAATATAAAAATTTAAAAAAAAACTTATGTTAATTACTGCTTTAGTAGCTGTGTTTGTTTTAATTTCATTAGGTTTAGTTGTTACTGTTCCAGTAGCATTAGCTACGCCAGGTGAATGGGATGCAGCAAAACCGACTTTTAACCGTGCTTTTCAACTTTGGATTGGTCTTGTTCTTGTAATTGCAATTGCTGATGGTATTGCTACATCAATTTAGAAATTATAGTTTAACTATAATTTCTAAACCCTTGACAATTCTAATATTCTAATATAATGTTACTCCAGAATAACATAGACACTAAATTATATTTAGTTATATGCTAGCGGGCATAGCTCAGTGGTAGAGCGCAACCTTGCCAAGGTTGATGTCGCGCGTTCGAATCGCGTTGCCCGCTTCATTTTAAGCCCCCATCGTCTAGAGGCCTAGGACAGCTCCCTTTCACGGAGCAGACAGGGATTCGAATTCCCTTGGGGGTATTTCAGTATGAGATACTTAAAAAATTATAATTTTTGATATTATTTAAATTGCCTTCGGCAGGTTTACAGAGATTAGATAATATGCTATTATTTTTCTAGTAGCAAATTGACAGATCGATACATATTTACTTTAAACTTTACCAATTTATTAGAAAACTTTTTATAAGCTATTCTTTAAATCCTTTGTTTTTAGTTTTTAACTGACTGAAATAACAAAGTTATGCCAAAAATAGCATTAACAAAAAGTTTTAATATTTTATACTACTAAGTATAGTATTGATCTTTTATTTTATTAACCTAATGCTCAAAGAGAGTGCAAAATGTACTATTTGTTTTATACAATACTCTTCTTAATTGAAATTACACAAGAAACTGTATTAAATTGGTTTAACATTGAAGCACCACTTAATCAGAAAATTAATGAATATCGGGAACTCTATGGGTTAATTCCAAGCGATGATTCCATTTATATCGAACAATTAAAGCAGAATTATGAATCTGCCCCTGCTTTTTCTTTAGATACTTTAAGATTAATTATCGAAGGATATTGGGAAAAGATTCGTGATACAGGATTGGGGTTATCTGAAATTGATGATCTAATTGTCTTAATAGTTGTAATTAGACTTATAGTTTTAACAATTAGATATAATATATTTACAGGGTTTATAATTACAGGAATTAGCGTGCTTGCAGGTTATTTATGGTATTCAACGTTTATTTCAACATTATTCGTTTATGAAAATGCATTATATAAAAATGCATTAACATTCAGATTAGGTGTTGATGCTAATCAAATTAGGCGAATGCTTCAAGCAAAAGTT
Organism: Fragilaria crotonensis; assembly: GCA_022925895.1. Lineage (NCBI taxonomy): Eukaryota > Bacillariophyta > Fragilariophyceae > Fragilariales > Fragilariaceae > Fragilaria > Fragilaria crotonensis. The sequence continues at coordinate 91,431 of JAKSYS010000061.1, forward strand.
ATGAGTTCTTCATATCAGATACGTTTGACAAATCCTGTGGGCATTGCTATTTATGCTCTTGGGACTGGATCTGTTTATGAAGGGCATAGAATTGATCCTATTTCAATGTTTATGTCGAGTATTCCCGAAGGTTTTCCAAAAAAGGATTGGATTGAAGGAACCTACTACTTATTTTATAGAAAAATTATCCCTGTGACAATGCGGGCAATTTTGGATTTTATTGATGCTTTTACTTCTTATGCTGTTTATACAATAATTACACGAGTAAATAAACGATATTGTCCGTATCTGATTCGTTGGCATTGGACTTTATTAATTATTTTAAAATTTTTTGAACCATTTATTACTTATTTAATTTATCGTATAAATGATTATTCTTATAATATTGTTTATCCGCAAATTTTAAAAGCAAAAGAATATGGTATTACTTTATCACAATCAACTTTTGAAATGCAATTATTGAATTATATATGTTTTACAATAATTATAATTCATTTGTCATTTCTTTTATTTGCTATGTTACATGCTTTATGTGGGCAATATTTTTATATACCTTTCTTTACTGAAAATGTAGAACTTCATATAGGTGAGCGTAATAAATTAGATAAATATAGTGGTGGTTATACAGCATGGCAGGATGAAAAAACATTATCAAATGGTCAATTTAAACTAAAACTTTGGTACGGATGGTTTGGTAGGGGGACCAATAATGAAGGCGATATTATACCTACAGTAATACGTTATATTAAAAAATTAATAACAATGCCATTTGTTAGTATTTGGAAATTATTTAAAAATTTTACTAAATAATATAAATAAATTCTTAATAGTATTCTTAAGAATACTATTAAGAATTTATTTATATTATAATGATGAACCTAAGCCTGAATATGCACCATAGAAGAATAAGCTAAGCATTGTAATTACTGCTAAACCACCTACTAAACCTACAAGCCATAAAGGAATTCGACCAGAATTTGCCATAAAAAAACTCCTGTAATATTTAAATATTAGTTGAAGAAATAACTTGAGAATAATACCGCTAAAACGAAAATTAATAGAAGTCCCCAGAAAAGAGAAGTTCGGTTTAATTCTACTGCTTGTTTATTTGGATTTGGACCTGTCATATAATTTACCTCGTATATATTTGTTTAGTTTATCGTTGAATGAACTGCATAGCAGTAATTCCGCCTAAAAAGAAAACTGTCGGTACTGCTAACCCGTGAATTGCTAACCAACGGAAAGTAAAAATTGGATACGCTACAGGCTGATTAATATTTTTTGCCATTTTATCTCCTTAAATTATAAACCTTTAGTTAAATCTTCTAATTCTTGTTTTGCACTGAAACGATCGTTTACTAATGGTACTTGTTGACGATCTTGAGTAAAATACTCATTAGGACGTGGTGTTCCAAATACATCGTATGCTAAACCAGTACTAACAAATAACCATCCTGATACAAAAAGAGATGGAATTGTAATACTATGAATAATCCAGTAACGTACACTAGTAATAATATCCGAGAATGGACGTTCGCCCGTAGATCCACCAGACATAGTTATATTTACTCCTATAAAAAATGATTGTTGCTCATTCAAAACTATAAAGCGGGCAGGGGGAATCGAACCCCCATCATTAGCTTGGAAGGCTAAGGTTTTACCACTAAACTATGCCCGCATACTCTAATTATAGAGTGATACGGGTATGAAAAGCAATAAAATCTTATAAATTTTCTAATTTCAAATCCAAAAATTTTGCTAAATCAGCCGCTTCTTCCTCCAAATCTGAAATTGAAATAGGTTGTTGAACAGGGGTTAGTGGAATACTCCGTTCATCCTTTAAACATAAATAAATACTTCGTGTAGGATTCAATCCTTCTGTAATTTTGATACCAATAGCTCGAATATTTGCTATTGGGTACGTTAAAAGTACTTGACGATTTTTACCAGGAAAACCTTTCCTAACTATTTTTACTAAGTTTTCTAATTTGTTATATTCGTTATATCCACTGCCTATATCAAGAATTATTGTAAAACAAATGTAAATACTAAGACCTAAACTAAGAGTCCCATAAAACATCATTACTAATCCTTGAGGAATAAAAACTAATTCACTTGAATTTGAGAATGGTAGAAAATTTTTATTAAAATAACTTGAAATTCCTGCTAATAAAAATCCTAAACCACCAAGTAAAAGAAAGATTGTCCAAAAATAATTACTAAACCGTCTAGAGCCAATAATTATATCTTGACGAATTTCTTGTTCCATTGTTATAAGTTTTAAATTAAATCAGTTTAATTGATTTGAAGCCTAAAAATAAACCTGATGTAATTGCAAAACAAAATCCAATTAATAAAAAGTAATCGATAGCAACTGTCATAAAATCTTTATTATTTTCTTAATTTGAAGTTTATAAATTTTTTTTACTATATTAATATATATTATATAGTAATAAAGTAAAAATTTTTGGCTGATAAAATTTTTCGTAGATTTTATTAATCAAAAATCCAAACATTCAAAAACTTTTATTATTAACTTCATTAAAATTTAAAATAAATTTATGGCTAATTTTATTAAACCATATAATGATGATCCTTTTGTGGGTCATTTAGCAACGCCAATTACATCTTCAGCTGTAACTCGCGCAATTTTACAAAATTTACCTGCATACCGTTTTGGTTTAACTCCTTTATTACGAGGTTTAGAAATTGGTTTAGCTCACGGATATTTTTTAATAGGTCCTTTCGTTAATTTAGGTCCATTACGTAATTCAGAAATTGGTTTATTAGCAGGTTTTCTTTCAACTATTGGTTTAATTTTAATACTAACTTTAGGTTTAACTATTTACGGTGTTGCTACTTTTGAAGATTCAGCTTCTGAATCTGCTACAGATTTACAGACTAAAAATGCCTGGAATCAATTTAAAGGTGGATTCTTTGTTGGTGCTTGTGGTAGCGCAGGATTTGCTTTTATTTGTTTATCAAGTATTCCAACCTTTACAATAAGTTAAATATGTAATAACATATTAAATCGGTTACAAACTAACTGATTTAATATATAAAATAATCATTGATCTCTTTATAAAACATCTTTATGAATACAACTCAAGTAAATCTACAAGAAGAGTATGCAAAAACAGAAATTGCGAAAATCTTAAATGTATTAAATCAAGAATTAGTCGGATTAGCACCAGTAAAATCTCGTATTCGCGAAATTGCTGCATTATTATTAATTGATAAATTGCGACAAAGTGTAGGCATTACAGCAGCTAATCCAGGCTTACATATGTCATTTACAGGCAGTCCTGGTACAGGTAAAACAACTGTTGGTTTAAAAATGGCAGATATCCTATTTCAATTAGGATATAGTAAAAAAGGTCATTTATTAACCGTTACTCGTGATGATTTAGTAGGTCAATATATTGGTCATACGGCTCCTAAAACAAAAGAAGTTTTAAAGAAAGCAATGGGTGGCGTTTTATTTATTGATGAAGCTTATTATTTATATAAGCCAGATAATGAGCGTGACTACGGTTCAGAAGCTATTGAAATTTTATTACAAGTTATGGAAAATCAACGAGATGACTTAGTTGTTATCTTAGCTGGTTATAAAGAACCTATGGATAAATTTTATGAATCAAACCCAGGTTTGTCATCTCGTATTGCAAATCATATCGATTTCCCAGATTATAGCGTTGATGAGTTATTACAAATTTCAAAATTAATGTTACAAGATCAACAGTATCAATTAACTCCAGATGCTGAAATTGCTTTTAGTCAATATATCGCAAAACGAAAAGAACAGCCGTTATTTGCAAATGCGCGAAGCGTAAAAAATGCTTTAGATCGAGCTCGTATGCGTCAAGCTAATAGAATTTTTGATAGTCGTGGTCAAATTTTAACGAAAAAAGAATTAGTTAATTTAGAAGCACAAGATATTTTACAAAGTACTGTTTTCAATTAAAAAATATAAAATATGAGTTTACTTATCATCGGTGGAACTGGAACTTTAGGAAGACAAATTGTACTTCAAGCTTTAACTAAAGGGTATCAAGTTAGATGTTTAGTACGTAATTTTCGAAAAGCTAATTTCTTAAAAGAATGGGGTGCTGAGTTAGTTTATGGGGATTTGACAAAACCTGAAACAATACCACCCTGTTTAAAAGGAATTACTGCGATTATTGATGCTTCGACTAGCAGACCTGATGACTTTGATTCTTTAAAAACGGTAGATTGGGAAGGAAAACTTTACTTAATTGAAGCTGCAAAAGCTGCAAATATTGAACGTTTTATCTTTTTTTCAGCTCAAAACGTAGAACAATTCACTAATATTCCATTAATGAAATTGAAATATCGTATTGAACAAAAATTAAAAGAATCCCAAATTCCTTATACAATTTTTAGATTAACAGGATTTTATCAAGGATTAATAGAACAATATGCAATTCCAATTCTTGAAAATTTACCTATTTGGGTAACCAATGAGAACATGTATGTTGCGTACATGGATACACAAGATATTGCAAAATTCTGTCTACGGGCTTTACAGTTACCAAAAACAAAAAATCAGATCTTTTCTTTAAATGGCTTAAAAGGTTGGTTATCTTCAGAGATTATAACACTTTGTGAACAACTAGCAGGTCAATCAGCAAAAGTTCAACGTATACCTTCTTTTTTATTAAAATTAGTGAGTAATTTCTTTGGCTTTTTTGAATGGGGTCAAAACATTAGTGACAGGCTTGCTTTTGTTGAAATTTTAAATCTTGAAAATAGTTCTTCAAATTCTACATTTGAACTATACAAATTCTTTAAATTAGATTCATCAGAAATTATTCAATTAGATGATTATTTCTTAGAATATTTTATTCGTTTATTAAAACGTTTACGGGATATTAATTTTGAAGATATTCAGAAACAAAAAAACCTGATAATTTAGTTATTATTTCTTATGAACTACATCAGCTGTATCATTCAGATTCTTGAAATGCCTATGATTGAATCATATTCTGATAATATTGAAATGGGTAGATTTAGAGTCCAGTTACCATATGTTAGAAATAAAATACAGTCGCCTACTATTATTAATTCACACCTTTGGGGAAATTTAGCATCCGACATTGTTAATTATTATAGAGTTAATGATTACGCTTTAGTTGAAGGTTATCTTTCAACTTCATCTGGTACTAAATATAAAGAAGGCGGAATTACGTTAAATATTACTAAACTTTATCCATTTTTATTTGCCTTAGAATCAGGCAAATCAAATTAAATAATAATAAAAAATTTATTTAATATTTCAATAATAAAAAAATTTAGATTTATTATATTTTAGTATAATTAATATTATTAAAACTAGTTTCTAGGAAAAATTAAATGTTACCTTTAAAAATTTTAGTATACACAACAATTATCTTCTTTGTTTCGTTGTTTATCTTTGGATTCCTTTCAAGTGATCCATCACGTAACCCTAATCGTAAGGATCTTGAGTAATCATGGTTTATTTTTTAAACAAATCTTAAAAGATTTGTTTAAAATTAAAGTTTTTTATATTAATATATATATCAATAATTCAACTTTCTTGAAACTTTATACTAAATTAATAATTTTAATTTTTTCTGCTATGAAACGTTTTAATTTAATTAACTTAATTTTTGCTACATTATTATTATTCATTCCAATGACTGCTAAAGCAGAAGTTGGTGGTTTAACAAAATGTAGTGACTCTCCTGCATTCACTAAACGATTAAACGCAAGTGTTAAAAAATTACAACAACGTATCGCTAAATACGAAGTTGATTCACCACCTGCTTTAGCTTTAAAACAACAAATTGATCGAACAGAGGCACGTTTTGATAAATATGGAAGATCTGAATTATTATGTGGTACAGATGGATTACCACATTTAGTTGCTGATGGTCGTTGGAGTCATGCAGCAGAATTTATATTACCAGGTTTTGGTTTTATTTATATTTCTGGTTGGATTGGTTGGGTTGGCCGTAAATACGTACGAGCTGTTAGTACAACTAAAAACCCTGCTGAAAGTGAAATCATCATTAATGTTCCATTAGCGTTAAAAATTATGACTACTGGCTACATTTGGCCAATCTCAGCTTGGCAAGAATTAATTAGTGGTGATTTAGTAGCTAAAAAAGATGAAATTACGGTTTCACCTCGTTAAATTTTTTCGACCTTCTTATATATATATATAATTAAAATTATGGAAAATTTTCAAAAATATTTATCAACAGCACCTGTTCTTTTAACAATTTGGATGACATTTACGGCGGGGTTTATTATTGAAATTAATCGCTTCTTCCCTGATATGTTAGGTTTATATTTTTAATTAAAAAATTTTAAATTTTAATTGGATTAATTTCTTAATCCAATTAAAATGTTCTCTATTATGCAAATTTACCCGATGTAGAAGCAATTACAAAAGCAGCATATGTTAAAATATATCCAACAGCAAAATGTACTAAACCTACAAGCCTTGCTTGTACGATAGATAGTGCTACAGGTTTATCTCTCCAACGTACTAAGTTAGCTAACGGTGTACGTTCATGTGCCCAAACTAATGTTTCAATTAGCTCTTGCCAATAACCACGCCATGAAATTAAGAACATAAAGCCTGTAGCCCAAATTAAGTGACCAAATAAGAACATCCATGCCCATACAGATAAATTATTCATACCAAACGGATTATAACCGTTAATTAATGGCGAAGAATTTAACCATAAATAGTCACGTAACCAGCCCATAATATAATTTGAAGATTCATCAAATTGACCTGGGTTACCACCCCAAATTGTCATATGTTTCCAATGCCAGTAGAATGTTGTCCAACCAATTGTGTTTAACATCCAGAACATTGCTAAATAGAAAGCATCCCATGCAGAAATATCACAAGTACCACCACGACCCGGACCGTCACAAGGGAAACTATAACCAAAATCTTTTTTATCTGGCATTAGTTTTGAACCACGAGCATCTAAAGCACCTTTTACTAAAATTAAAGTAGTTACATGTAAACCTAAAGCAATAGCATGGTGAACTAAGAAATCACCAGGACCGATCTTTAAGAATAAATCATTATTACCACTATTAATAGCTTCTAACCAACCTGGTAACCATAATTGATTACCAGCAACAGTTGCTGGACTAGTAGATGATGCTAATAAAACATTCATTTGATATACGGCTTTACCAGATGCAGCTTGAATATATTCTGCAAACAAAGGCTCAAATAATATTTGTTTTTCTGGTTGACCAAATGCTACTACAGTATCATTATGGATATATAAACCTAAAGTATGGAAACCTAAGAATAAAGACGCCCAACTTAAGTGAGAAATAATAGCTTCTTTATGTTCTAACATTCTTGCTAAAACATTTCCTTTATTTAATTCAGGATCGTAATCGCGAACAAAGAAGATTGCTCCATGAGCAAAAGCACCAACCATTAAGAATCCAGCAATATATTGATGATGAGTATATAAAGCTGCTTCTGTTGTAAAATCTTTTGATAAAAATGCGTAAGGGTTTAATGCATACATGTGTTGTGCAGTTAAAGATGTTGCTACACCTAAACATGCTAATGCTAAACCTAATTGCATATGTAAAGAGTTCGTAATTGTTTCAAATAAACCAACATGACCTTTACCTAATTCACCACCTGGGGGGACGGTGAGCATCTAAAATTTCTTTCATATTATGGCCGATACCGAAGTTTGTTCGGTACATATGACCTGCAACAATAAATACAACGGCAATAGCTAATTGATGATGTGCGATATCACTTAACCATAAAGCTTTAGATTGAGGGTGGAAACCACCTAAAAAAGTTAAAATTGCAGTACCTGCACCTTCACTTGTACCATATACGTGATCTACTGAATCTGGATTTTCTGCATAAGCTGTCCAATTCCCTGTATAAAATGGTGTTAATCCAGCAGGATGCGGCGGAGTTGTTAAGAAATTATCCCATCCGATATGAACACCACGTGAAGCTGGTAACGCAACGTGAACAAGGTGACCTGTCCATGCTAACGAACTTACACCTAATAAACCAGATAAATGGTGATTTAAACGTGATTCATTATTTTTAAACCATGATAAACTTGGTCTAAATTTTGGTTGTAAATGTAACCAACCTGCGAATAATAAAGCACTCGCTAATAGTAATAAACCAATTGAACCTTGGTATAATTCCTGGTTTGTTCTGAATCCAATAGTATACCACCATTGGTATACACCAGAATATGCAATATTGACAGGATAAGTGTTACCTTTACTAAAAGCTTTTAATGCAGATTCACCAAAATGTGGATCCCAAATTGCATGTGCAATTGGTTTTGTTTTTAATGGATTACTAACCCATTTTTCAAAATTTCCTTGCCAAGCAACATGGAATAAGTTTCCTGCTGTCCATAAGAAAATTACAGCTAAATGACCAAAGTGTGAAGCAAAAATCTTTTGGTATAGATTTTCTTCAGTCATTCCATCATGTGCTTCTAAATCATGTGCAGTTGCAATACCGTACCAAATACGTCTTGTTGCAGGATCTTGTGCAAGGGCTTGGCTAAACTTGGGAAATTTAGTTGCCATAATTATTCGATGCCTTTTCATATAAATATTGATTTGAAATAATCGACAAAAATTATCTTTGACTCGTATTTTTAAAAAAATTTAAATATTAACTTATTGAAATAGCACGTGCTAAGAAGAATGACCAAGTTGTTCCTATACCACCTAATAAATAATGTGCTAAACCAACAGCACGACCTTGTGTAATACTTAAAGCACGTGGTTGAATTGTTGGTGCGAAGTTTAATTTATTATGTGCCCAAACAATTGATTCAATTAATTCTTGCCAGTAACCACGACCACTAAATAAGAACATTAAACTGAATGCCCAAATAAAGTGAGCACCTAAGAAAATTAAACCATAAGCTGATGAAGCCGAACCGTATGATTGAATAACTTGTGATGCTTGTGACCATAAGAAATCACGTAACCATCCATTAATTGTAATTGAACTTTGTGCGAAGTTTCCACCTGTAATATGTGAAATACTACCATCAGGAGTAACAGTTCCCCATACGTCAGATTGCATTTTCCAACTGAAGTGGAAGATTACTACCGAAATAGAGTTATACATCCAGAATAAACCTAAAAATACATGATCCCAACTTGAACTTTGACAAGTACCACCACGACCCGGACCATCACAAGGGAAACGGAAACCTAAAGTTGCTTTATCTGGAATTAATTTAGAACTACGAGCGTATAAAACACCTTTTAGTAAAATTAAAACAGTTACGTGAATTGTAAAAGCATGAATATGGTGAACCATAAAATCTGCAGTACCTAATTTAATTGGCATCATGGCAATTTTACCACCTACTTCAACAACTTCTCCACCGAAAGCATAACTTGTTGTTGCTAAAGCATTTGGTGCTGTTGTACCTGGTGCTAATAAATGGATATTTTGAATCCATTGTGCAAAAATTGGTTGTAATTGAATTGCTTTATCTGAGAACATATCCTGTGGACGACCTAATGCACGCATAGTATCATTGTGAACATAGAAACTAAACGCATGTGTACCTAAGAAAATACAAACCCAGTTTAAATGTGAAATAATTGAATCACGATGACGTAAAACACGGTCTAACAAATTATTGTAATTATTTGCTGGTGTGTAATCACGGACCATAAAAATTGCAGCATGAGCTGCCCCACCTACAACACAGAAACCACCAATCCACATATGATGAGTAAATAGTGATAATTGTGTAGCATAGTCTGTTGCTAGATAAGGATAAGGTGGCATTGCATACATGTGGTGTGCTACAATAATACTTAATGAACCCATCATAGCTAAGTTAATTGCTAATTGTGCATGCCATGATGTTGTTAAAATTTCATATAAACCTTTATGACCTTCACCTGTGAATGGGCCTTTATGTGCTTCTAAAATTTCTTTCATGCTATGACCAATACCAAAATTTGTACGGTACATATGACCTGCAACGATAAATAATACAGATAATGCTAAATGGTGATGTGCTATATCACTTAACCATAAACCACCAGTAATTGGATTTAAACCACCTTTAAATGTTAAGAAGTCAGAATATTCACCCCAGTGACCACTGAAAAATGGTGTTAACCCTTTTGAAAAACTTGGGTATAACTGACTCATTAATTCACGGTTAATTAAAAACTCATGAGGTAATGGAATTTCTTGTGGAGCCACACCAGCATCTAATAATTTATTGATTGGCAATGCTACATGAATTTGGTGACCCGACCATGATAAACAACCTAAACCTAATAAACCTGCTAAATGATGGTTCATCATTGATTCAGCGTTTTGGAACCATTCTAATTTTGGAGCTGCTTTATGATAGTGGAACCAACCAGCAAATAACATAATTGCTGACATTGCTAAACCACCAATTGCGATCCAATATAATTCTACTTCACTAGTAATTCCTTCTGCACGCCACATTTGGAACCAACCAGAAGTTGTTTGAACACCCTGGAAATTTCCACCAAGATCACCATTTAAAATTTCTTGACCAACAATTGGCCAAACAACTTGTGAACTTTGTTTAATGTTAATTGGGTCTGTTAACCAAGCAGAGTAGTTTGAGAAGTAAGCACCATGAAAATGCATACCACTGATCCATAAGAAGATCACAGCAAGTTGACCAAAATGAGCACTGAAAACTTTACGTGATACTTCTTCTAACGAACTTGTTTGACTATCAAAATCGTGAGCATCTGCATGTAGACTCCAAATCCAAGTTGTTGTTTTTGGACCTTTCGCTAAAGTTCTTGAAAAATGACCTGGTTGTGCCCATTTTTCAAAACTTGTTTCTACAGCGTTCTTTTCAACAAAAACTTGCACGTTCTTTGTGCGGTTATCAGTTGAGCTTATTGCCATTAACGTTTCTCCTTTTCAGGAGATGATAATTTAAGAAACTCTCATTATTTTCAAAAATTAGTTATTAATTATCTATTTAAATATGAGTTTTCATTATAGTATTATACATTAAATTATTATCGAAATAGAAAAAATTTAAAAATAGTAAAAATGGATTAGGGTAATTGTAAGAATTACTATTTCCTAATAATTGAAGTCATGGTCTGCCGATTTAGTTATCTTATGTTTACTAAATTGAAACTATTCCAATATTTAAATGTTAAAAATTTTTCTTATTTTTTAAAGTTTAGTTAGCAACTCTTTTCTACTTTTTATTATCTAAATTTTATTGTGTGGTATTAAAATGTTGGAACTAAATTTTTAGTCGTTAATTAAATTTAGATAAAATACAAACTTGTCTTCTAACTCAAATTATGTTAACTTTAGGTGTAATCTTTAAATAACTTTTGCATTCGGGATATAGCTCAGCTTGGTAGAGCACCTGCTTTGGGAGCAGGGGGTCGTAGGTTCAAATCCTACTATCCCGATTAATGAACCTACTTGATAGAGATTGACAGACTTGACGTATAATTTTCTCTACAATATAATGATTTTTGTACCTTTATAAATCTAATTTAAAGAAATTCTTATGACAATTCGCGAACGGTTGTTAGAATTACGAGAGGAATTTTTTTAATTTTGTTGGCTTCAGTTTTCAAAAATTAGCTGGTATTTTTGGATTTCCTGACAATCCAGGTATGCTATTAACTCCTTTAAAGCGATATTATTGGAATCCAAAATCATTGGCTGAAAATTTACCTATTCGTACAGTACGTTTTCCACCAGATACGCATCCTCAGAATTATATTGAAATTTTAATAGGTGATTCTCCAAAGCCTTCACCTATTCCTAGAATATTCTATGAAAGTAATACAGATGGATTTTATAGTTTTTATATGGAGAACTATAAAAATATTATTTTTTTACCAAATTGGGTTTCGGAATTTCTTCAAGTCCAATGTCATTTTTGTTTAGATATTTCATTTTTGGAGGTTTGCCGGGAAGTAGTTTTTGCTATTTTGGTTACCTATTATTATATGATTTCATTTCGGATTTTTATTGCATGGCTAATTAGTATAAACCCTTATACTTTTCCTATAGCATATTTCATTGCTTTTGTTGATTGGATTGAAGAATATGCAATTGGACTTATGCCTGTAGTAGGTGGAATAGGACTAGCAACTCCATTGTTATTAACTCTTATAGGAAAAGCTGCAGATTCTTTAAATCATTTAGTATTTACAATGCCTTTTTTTACCTAGTGAAGGTGTTCCAGGAAAAGCTATAGTTAACGGAGATATTAAAGATGTATTAATCTTTAAATATTTACCAATTTTGTGGTATAAATACCCAATCCCCAATGAAATAAGAGAGTTTTGGTACAATGATAGGCCAGACATTTTAAAATACATGCAAGAAGCCTATAAGAATGTTGATATTCAATTCTTACCTGACCGAATTATTAATCAATCAGATTTATTAAAAACTTCTTTAAAACAAATTTCTTTAAATTTAATACCTCTTGAACAGGCAAGTTCAAATTTAATAATAAGTAGTAATTTTTCTAGTGTTGAAGAAATTGGTCACACTGTTACACATGAATTTGAAAGTTATTTTTCTTTTCTTTCAGATTTAATTTTATAACTTTTATATTTATTCTATATTGATGTTTTAATTTACTATATGAGTATAGAATAAATATAGAACTGATAAAATTAATATTTTAAATATACTAAAGTTATATTAATTTTTTTTTATCTATCTTAAATTTTTAGATAAGCCTCGGTATCTTTATTTGCAGCCTTATGGACAAAATTTAAAAAAAACAAACAAAAAATTCAAGGACATTTTAAGAGAGTTTGATCCTGGCTCAGGATGAACGCTGGCGGTATGCCTTATACATGCAAGTCGTACGAGAGTTTTTAACTCTAGTGGCGGACGGGTGAGTAACACGTAAGAATTTGCCTTTAGGAGGGGGGACAACAACTGGAAACGGTTGCTAATACCCCATATGCTTTCGAGTGAAATGGATTTCCGCCTAAAGAGAAGCTTGCGGCTGATTAGCTTGTTGGTAGGGTAATGGCCTACCAAGGCGACGATCAGTATCTGGTTTGAGAGGACGATCAGACACACTGGAACTGAGACACGGTCCAGACTCCTACGGGAGGCAGCAGTAGGGAATTTTCCGCAATGGGCGAAAGCCTGACGGAGCAATACCGCGTGAGGGATGACTGCCTATGGGTTGTAAACCTCTTTTTTCAGGGAGGAATAAATGACGTGTACCTGAAGAATAAGCATCGGCTAACTCCGTGCCAGCAGCCGCGGTAAGACGGAGGATGCAAGTGTTATCCGGAATCACTGGGCGTAAAGCGTCTGTAGGTGGCTCGACAAGTCAACTGTTAAATCTTGAAGCTCAACTTCAAAATCGCAGTCGAAACTATCGGACTAGAGTATAGTAGAGGTAAAGGGAATTTCCAGTGGAGCGGTGAAATGCGTAGAGATTGGAAAGAACACCGATGGCGAAGGCACTTTACTGGGCTATTACTGACACTCAGAGACGAAAGCTAGGGTAGCAAATGGGATTAGATACCCCAGTAGTCCTAGCCGTAAACAATGGATACTAGGTGTTGAACAGATCGACCTGTGCAGTACCAAAGCTAACGCGTTAAGTATCCCGCCTGGGAAGTATGCACGCAAGTGTGAAACTCAAAGGAATTGACGGGGGCCCGCACAAGCGGTGGAGCATGTGGTTTAATTCGATGCAACGCGAAGAACCTTACCAGGGTTTGACATGATACGAATTTTTTTGAAAGAAAAAAGTGCCTTTTGGAACGTATACACAGGTGGTGCATGGCTGTCGTCAGCTCGTGTCGTGAGATGTTGGGTTAAGTCCCGCAACGAGCGCAACCCTTATTTTTAGTTGCCTTTTGGAACTCTAAAAAGACTGCCGGTTATAAACCGGAGGAAGGCGGGGATGACGTCAAGTCAGCATGCCCCTTACACCCTGGGCTACACACGTGCTACAATGGACGAGACAATGAGCTGCAAATCTGCGAAGACTAGCTAATCTATAAACTCGTTCTAAGTTCGGATTGCAGGCTGCAACTCGCCTGCATGAAGTTGGAATCGCTAGTAATCGCTGGTCAGCTACACAGCGGTGAATTCGTTCCCGGGCCTTGTACACACCGCCCGTCACACCATGGAAGCTGGTTATGCCCGAAGTCGTTACTCTAACCTTTTGGAGGAGGACGCCTAAGGTAGAATTAGTGACTGGGGTGAAGTCGTAACAAGGTAACCGTACTGGAAGGTGCGGTTGGATCACCTCCTTTAAATTTTTATAAAAAATTAAAAGTCGAGTTTAAAAATATTCCATAAAAAACGGGCTATTAGCTCAGTTGGTTAGAGCGCGCCCCTGATAAGGGCGAGGTCTCTGGTTCAAATCCAGAATGGCCCAACGGGGGTATAGCTCAGCTGGTAGAGCATCGCCTTTGCACGGCGGTTGTCAGCGGTTCGAATCCGCTTACCTCCAAAAAATTAGTAATATAAACTAAAATTCAAGCTAGATATTTTAATATCTTAGTTGTTTTAAATTCAAGGAACTAAGAGTTTATGGGGGATACCTTGGCATTCAGAAGCGATGAAGGACGTGGTTACCAACGAAATGCTTCGGGGAGCTGGAAACAAGCTATGATCCGGAGGTCTCCGAATGAGGAAACTTAAAAACTACTTATTGAATATATAAATAAGAAAGAGCGAACCTAGGGAACTGAAACATCTTAGTACCTAGAGGAAAAGAAAGTAAAAACGATTCCCTGAGTAGCGGCGAGCGAAACGGGAGAAGCCTAAACTTAGAAGTAAGGGTAGCGGGACAGTTAAAAATGATTAAATGTGACAATTAGATGAATAGGTTGGAATCCCTAACCATAGAAAGTGATAGTCTTGTAATCGAAAATTGAAACAATCAAAACTGAATCCCAAGTAGCATGGAGCACGTGAAATTCCGTGTGAATCTGCGAGGACCACCTCGTAAGGCTAAATATTCCTGAATGACCGATAGTGAAATAGTACCGTGAGGGAAAGGTGAAAAGAACCCCGGGAGGGGAGTGAAAAGAACATGAAACCATAAACTTACAACCAGTAGGAGGACGACTAAAACGTCTGACTGCGTGCCTGTTGAAGAATGAGCCGGCGACTTATAGCTAGTGGCAGGTTAAAACAGAGAATGTTGAAGCCATAGTGAAAGCGAGCCTGAATAGGGCGTTAGTCTCTAGTTATAGACCCGAACCCGGATGATCTAACCATGGTCAGGTTGAAGCTTAGGTAATACTAAGTGGAGGACCGAACCGACTGATGTTGAAAAATCAGCGGATGAACTGTGGTTAGGGGTGAAATGCCAATCGAATTCGGAGCTAGCTGGTTCTCCCCCGAAATGCGTTTAGGCGCAGCGGTAAATGTTATAATTTAGGGGTAAAGCACTGTTACGTATGCGGGCTGGTAATTCGGTACCAAATCGTTGCAAACTAAGAATACTAAATGTACAATTTATCAGTGAGACTGTGGGGGATAAGCTCCATTGTCAAGAGGGAAACAGCCCAGAGCACCAGTTAAGGCCCTTAAATAATTACTAAGTGATAAAGGAGGTGGGAGTGCAGAAACAATCAGGAGGTTTGCTTAGAAGCAGCAATCCTTTAAAGAGTGCGTAATAGCTCACTGATCGAGTAAACCTGCGCCGAAAATGAACGGGACTAAGTAATTTGCCGAAACTGTGCGATATATGTTTTATATATCGGTAGGGGGAGCGTTCTGTTGTAGGTTGAAGTATTAGCGGAAGCGGATATGGACGAAGCAGAAGTGAGAATGTCGGCTTGAGTAACGAAAATATAGGTGAGAATCCTATACCCCGAAAACCCAAGGTTTCCTCCGGAAGGCTCGTCCGCGGAGGGTAAGTCAGGGCCTAAGGCGAGGCTGAAAAGCGTAGTCGATGGATAACGGGTTAATATTCCCGTACCATTATTTATTGATATCGAGGGACGGAGAAGGCTAAACTGGCCGGATATTGGTATTCCGGTTTAAGCGTTAAGGTGTGTACGGCGAAAACGTACTATTGAACTGAGGCGTGAGTACGAGACGCTACGGCGTTGGAGCAGTGTATGTCATACTTCCAAGAAAAGCTCGCACTGTCGAAAATAAATAATGCCTGTACCATAACCGACACAGGTGGGTAGGTAGAGTATACTAAGGGGCGCGAGATAACTCTCTCTAAGGAACTCGGCAAAATAACTCCGTAACTTCGGGAGAAGGAGTGCCTTATTTATAAGGTTGCAATAACAAGATCCAAGCAACTGTTTACCAAAAACACAGGTCTCCGCTAAGTCGTAAGACGATGTATGGGGGCTGACGCCTGCCCAGTGCCAGAAGGTTAAAGAAGTTGGTTAGCGCAAGCGAAGCTGGTAACTGAAGCCCTGGTGAACGGCGGCCGTAACTATAACGGTCCTAAGGTAGCGAAATTCCTTGTCGGGTAAGTTCCGACCCGCACGAAAGGCGTAATGATTTGGATACTGTCTCGGAGAGGGGCTCGGTGAAATAGACTTGTCTGTGAAGATGCGGACTACCTGCACCAGGACAGAAAGACCCTATGAAGCTTTACTGTAACTTGAAATTGAAATTGGACTTTATTTGCGCAGTATAGGTGGGAGGCGTTGAAAGATTCTTGCGGGAATTCCGGAGCCATCAGTGAGATACCACTCCTATAATGTTAGATTTCTAACTTTTACCATTATCTGGTAAAAGGACAGTTTCAGGCGGGCAGTTTGACTGGGGCGGTCGCCTCCTAAACGGTAACGGAGGCGCACAAAGGTTTCCTCTGAACGGGTAGAAATCGTATCTAGAGTGTAAAGGCAAAAGGAAGCTTGACTGTGAGACCTACAAGTCGAGCAGGGACGAAAGTCGGTCTTAGTGATCTGACGGTGCTGAGTGGAAAGGCCGTCACTCAACGGATAAAAGTTACTCTAGGGATAACAGGCTGATCTCCCCCAAGAGTTCACATCGACGGGGAGGTTTGGCACCTCGATGTCGGCTCATCGCATCCTGGGGCGGTAGTACGTCCCAAGGGTTGGGCTGTTCGCCCATGAAAGCGGTACGCGAGCTGGGTTCAGAACGTCGTGAGACAGTTCGGTCCATATCCGGTGTAGGCGTTAGAATATTGAGAGGAGCCTTCTTTAGTACGAGAGGACCGAGAAGGACATACCTCTGGTGTACCAGTTATCGTGCCAACGGTAAACGCTGGGTAGCTATGTATGGAGTGGATAACCGCTGAAAGCATCTAAGTGGGAAGCCCACCTCAAGATGAGTATTCTCATCACGTAAGTGAGTAAGGTCACGGTAAGACTAACCGTTAGATAGGCATCAAGTATAAATGTAGTAATATATGAGCTGAGATGTCCTAACAGACCGAGGACTTGAATTTTTTAATCAAACCAATCGATTCTAAAGTATTGAATTTAATACTTTAGAATCGATTGGTTTTTATCTACTCTATCGTAGATTTTTGCTTTGGTGTTTTTAGTGTATTGGCGGAACCACACTGATCCATTTCGAACTCAGTTGTGAAACGTTATAAATCGGCGAAAATACTTGGAGAGACATCTCCCGGAAAAATAGCTCAATGCCAAAGTTTTTAGACATAATTGAAAAAATTTCTATCTTGATATTTCTTATAAATATTTAAAATTTTGTATATAATGTAAATGTACAATAATATAACTGCATATTAATATTATTTTCTGTATTTAATTTAACTATTTTTATAAGGATTATAACATATGGATACTCGTTTATTAGTAATTGGTGCTCCAATTTTCGTAGCTGCATCATGGGCTTTATTCAATATTGGTCGTTTAGCTATTCAACAAGTTCAAAGATTATCACGCCAACGTTAATATATTAGCCGAAAATATTTTCAGTTATGATTGACTTTTAAAAATTACTATTAATAAATTAAAAATTATAAAAAAATCTAACTATGTCACATACAGTTAAAATTTACGATACATGTATCGGATGTACGCAATGTGTAAGAGCATGTCCTACAGACGTTTTAGAGATGGTTGCTTGGGATGGTTGTAAAGCAGGCCAGATTGCATCTTCACCTCGAGTAGAAGACTGTGTAGGATGTAAACGTTGTGAAACAGCATGTCCTACTGACTTTTTAAGCGTGCGTGTTTATTTAGGGGCAGAGACAACAAGAAGTCTAGGATTAGCTTATTAACTAAAAAAAATTTAAATAAAAATAAAGGAATAATAAATTACAATTCCTTTATTTTTTATGAAACCCATCCATAACTATGT
This sequence comes from Fragilaria crotonensis, assembly GCA_022925895.1. NCBI lineage: Eukaryota > Bacillariophyta > Fragilariophyceae > Fragilariales > Fragilariaceae > Fragilaria > Fragilaria crotonensis. The sequence goes on from JAKSYS010000061.1 coordinate 109,768, forward strand.
AAACCTTTACCTAAGAAATTTACACCTAAATAACAAATCCAAATAACGAAAAACCCCAAACCTCCTAAGATAGCAGTTCTTTTTCCTTCCCAACCTTTTGTTATTCTTGCATGTAGATAAACAGCAAAAACAATCCATGTAATAAGAGCCCAAGTCTCTTTTGGATCCCAACTCCAATACGATCCCCAAGCTTCATTTGCCCATACGCCACCAGCGATAATTCCTATCGTTAAAAAAGGAAATCCTAAACCTATAATTCTATAACTCCAATTGTCTAAACTTTGTAAAAGTTTCAATTTACCTAATTCAGAAACATTATTTTGTGGTGATACAAGTTTAGCTTCATAATAATCTAGCATAATATTATAAAGTGGTGTAGAGGTTTCATCCACTTGTTTTAAATCAACTTCTCTGTATTGCGAAATAACTAAAAATAGAATGCATAGTAATGATCCCATAATTAATGTCCCATAACTTAATAACATCATACTAACATGCATCATTAACCAATTAGATTGTAAAGCAGGAACAAGTGGACTTGCTTTTTGCATTTCTGGAGAAAGTGTTAAATTACTAAACCCATTAATTAATAAAGCTACAGGGATTAAAATTGCTCCTATTAGTTTACTTTTTGTTTGTGATTCAATGTAAAGATATAGTGTTAATAATGTCCAAGTTAAAAATAACAAAGATTCATATAAATTACTTAATGGAAAATAACCTGCAACAATCCATCTTGAACAAAGCACGAAAAACAATAAACCACTTGCAATTGTGGCCGATAATTTACCAAAATTTGATAAAAGATCACTTTTATTAAAAAATGATAAATTAACCCAATAAGAAATCATTGCAATTAATAATATAGCAAAAACCAGATTTGATGACGAATTTTGAATTTCATTCCAATCCATTAAATTTCTCCAATAAGATTTTTAAATAAGATGCTTTCTATTATATTATTTTACTAAAAAGATATCAAATTTATTTCTGCATTCTATTATTTTAAAGTGCAACAATTTATACCACTAATAGAAAAAATTATATTCTCTATTTCACGATAATATAGAATTGACATTCATAATTAATTCAAAGTATTATATTTGTTAATTATGAAAAAGATAAATTTTACTTATGGAATTGTTAAGAAAATATGAAATAATGATATTGTTAACTGAAGAATTCAATGATAGTGAATTAAAAAGCTGGGTTTTTAATTATGCAAAAAATTTAAGAAAATTTAACGTTTGTGATATTTCGGTAATTTCACGCGGAAAACATAAATTAGCATACCCAATTGTTGATAAATCAAAAGGAAACTATATCCAATTAAATTTTTCAAGTATGCCTAAATATATTGAAACATTTTTAGCTACTTTAAAATTAGATTCAAAAGTTTTACGTTTTCTAGTTGTAAACAAATAAAAACAAAATAATTTTTAATTTGATAAAATTCTCACAATTTTATCAAATTAAAAATTATTTTGTTTGTCTTTTTAATTAATTTATAGTATTATTAGGGCATTACTGATATCCTCAGTAGCTCAGTGGTAGAGCAATCGGCTGTTAACCGATTGGCCGTAGGTTCAAGTCCTACCTGGGGAGTTTTAAAATAGTAAAAAATATTATGGAAAAACATGACAAATTAAAAATTGGGAATAAGCAATTCAATTCACGTTTGATGTTAGGTACAGGTAAATATCGTAGTGTTACAGATGTTGTAAATAGTATTGAAAGTAGTGAATCTGAAATAATTACAGTAGCTATAAGAAGATTACCCGCTAACTTGAAAAATGATCATACAACTTTTTTAGGAGCCTTAAATTGGGATAAGCTTTGGCTATTACCTAATACAGCAGGTTCTCAAACAGCAGAAGAAGCTATTCGAATGGCGTTTTTAGGACATGAGTTAGCTTGCCAATTAGGCCAATCAGATAATTTCTTTATAAAATTAGAAGTTATTTCTGATCCAAAATACTTATTACCTGATCCAATAGGAACATTAAAAGCTGCTGAGTTTTTAGTTAAAAATGGATTTACTGTATTACCGTATATCAATGCGGATCCAATGCTTGCACTACATTTAGAGGATTTAGGATGTGCTACCGTAATGCCGTTAGGTTCACCTATTGGGTCTGGTCAAGGATTAAATAATTTAGAAAATATTAAAATTATTATTGAAAATGCGAGTATACCTGTTATCATAGATGCAGGAATTGGAACTCCTAGTGAAGCTGCGCAATCTCTAGAATTAGGGGCGGATGGTGTACTTTTAAATACAGCTGTCGCACAATCTAAAAATCCAAGTCAGATGGCCGAAGCTATGAAATTAGCGGTTCGTGCAGGTCGTCTAGGTTATTTAGCGGGTACTATGGAAAAAAAATATTATGCAAATCCAAGTTCACCGACTGATCAAATTAGTCGAATTTAGAAAATTCTAACTACTTCTTAGTAGTTAGAATTTTTTAAAATTTAATAATTTTTATAATATTTTTTAAAAATTATTCATTATCTTTTTGTTTATTTTTGTCTCTAGTTTCTTTAGCTTTAGTTCTATTTTCTTTAACTATATCATTGTACATTCTTAATAAGTAAGTCGTTTTAATTGGTCGTTGTTGTAACCACATTTTACCAAACAGTAAACCTGTTACACCATTGACAATATCTTTTGGTAATCTATGACGTGCAAATGCTATAAATCTAATAACATATAAAGCTAAGTAAAGACCATTTTTAATAATACTTACAAAGAATCGTACTATTGGGTTTTTAATATTAGGGAATCGTAAACGTTTAAATACTGGTTTAAAATCATATTCAACAACTTCACTCTTGGTTTTAGCTATACTAGTTTCAGTTTTTTCATCAACAATTTCTGGGGCTAATGAAGAAGGTAATATACGTTCACGTTCAGGTCGTTTTGGTTTTTCCCATTGACCTAATGGATCATCTAAAGATTGGTCTACATCGTCATTAACATTAATATTTAAATTAACACTACTTGTATCAATTTCAATAGCTATCTCATCCGTGTAAGTTTCATCATCTGGAATTCCAAAAGGATTTTCATATTCTTGATCTAAATATTCAAATCTATCCCGCATATTTGTAAAGTTTTCTACTTTTTCTAATTCTGCCGTAACATCATTTACTGTCTTAGTCGAATTGGTATTAAACTCATTAGAATCTCCCGACCCACTAAATAGGCGATTAACCATCATTTTTCGTCCAGTTTTGTCTGTACTTGATGTTACTACCGCAGTATTTAAAATATCACGGACTTCACCAACCTCTTTTGTTGCCTTCATTTCAGCTTTTAATTGTTTTAACGTTTTACGTGTAACAATGATACTGGTACCAGGTTTTAAATCTTCAGATAAACAACGTTCAGCTAATTGGTCTTCTAAATAATGCATAATCACTCGGCGTAATGGTCGTGCTCCATAAATAGGATCATTACCTTCTTCTACTAATAATGCTCTTACAGGTTCACTTACAACTAGGTTAATGCCTTTATCTTTTAAACGATCAATTAATTGTTTAATCATGATTGCTGAAATGTCCCAAATGTCATGTTTTGACAAGTGATTAAATACAATAATTTCATCAATACGGTTAAGAAACTCTGGACGGAAGAAATTTTTAAGTTCTTCTTTTACTAATTTGTTTACTTTTCTTACAATTTCCGCATCTTTTTCTACTTCAGTTTCAGGTTCCCAGTCTCCAAAAGGATTATCATTAATCATTAATTTAAGTCCTGATGATTTAACATCATCTTTTGATTGAACACCACTTTCTCGTTCAATAATTTTTGAACCTAAATTAGTTGTCATAACAATCATAGTATTTGTAAAATCAATTACTCTACCTTTAGAATCTGTAAGTCTACCATCATCTAAAATTTGTAACAATAAATTAAATACATCCGGATGAGCCTTTTCAACCTCATCTAATAAAACTACTGAATATGGTTTTGTACGAACGGCTTCTGTCAATTGACCACCTTCATTATAACCTACGTAACCTGGAGGTGAACCGATTAATTTAGCTACGGTATGTTTCTCCATATACTCAGACATATCTAAACGAATCATACTATTCTCATCACCAAACATGTACTCTGCTACTGCTTTTGTTAATTCTGTTTTTCCAACACCAGTAGGACCTGCAAAAATAAAACTGGCAATAGGACGATTAGGATTTCGTAACCCTACACGTGCACGACGAATAGCATTTGAGACAGAAATTACAGCTTGTTGTTGGCCTATAATTCGTTCACGAATAATTTGCTCCATTTGTAATAAACGTTCAGACTCAGACCCAGTAATTTTATTAACCGGAACACCTGTCCAATTAGAAACAACATTTGCAACATCATTCTCTAAAACTTTATCAATTTCTTTTCTATTAAATCCGCGCATTTCATCTGCTAATGCAGATTGTTTCATAATACGAATATGAGTACGTAATTCCATTTCTCTATCAAATTGGTTTTGAGCAAGCGGAAAATTATGAGTTTTCATCGAATTCTCTTTTTCTTTGATTACTGTTTGAAGTTCATTCATTAAATTACGTAATCCTTCAGGTAATCGACGATTTTCCAATCTAACCCGGGCACCGGATTCATCTAATACATCAATCGCTTTATCTGGTAAAAAACGATCTGGTATATATTTATCAGATAAAATCGCTGCCTGTTCAATAGCTTTGCGTTCGTATGTTAATGTATGATGTTGTTCAAATTTAGGTTTTAACCCTTGTAAGATTTCAATGGTTGTACCAACACTTGGTTCTTCTACTAAAACTGGCTGGAATCGACGTTCTAAAGCTGGATCACGCTCAATATATTTTCTATATTCGTCTTTTGTTGTTGCACCAATACAACGGAATTTACCACGTGCTAGTGCGGGTTTCAAAATATTAGCTGCGTCAACTGCACCTTCAGCAGCACCTGCACCTACTAAAGTATGAATTTCATCAATTACAATGATGACAGCACTGTCGTTTTGAACTTCTTCTACAATTCTTTTTAATCTTTCTTCAAATTCACCACGATATTTTGTACCTGCTAAGATTGATCCCAAATCTAATGCCATAATTAAACTACCGTCTAAAAAATCTGGCACATTTTCATTTAAAATTAATTGTGCTAAACCTTCAGCAACTGCTGTTTTACCTACACCCGGTTCGCCAATTAAAACTGGATTATTTTTTGTTCTTCTTGCTAATACAGCAATTAAATCGTTTATTTCTTTTTCTCTTCCGATAACTGGATCTAATTTACCATCAACGGCCTCTTTTGTAATATTTTCTGAGAATTCATCTAGAGTCGGTGTTTGGCTACCTTTACGCTCACGTTCTAACAAAAATTTTTCCGCTTGGGTTAATGGACGTAAAATTTCTTCTTGTGTTTCTTCAATATAACTAAAAATGATATCACGTAACTTTTTAGTATCGACACCTAATTTATCTAAAGTACGCATAGCAACACCATCCGTTTCACCTAATAAAGCTAATAGGATATGTTCTGTTCCTACAAAATTTTGGCCAAGATCTTTACCTTCATTTACAGCCATTTCTAAAACGCGTTTAGCTCGAGGTGTAAAAGGTATTTCAGAAGCAACAAACCCTGTTCCTCTACCAATATACATTTCAATTTCTTTTCGAGCTTTTTTTAATGAAACTTTCATTTTTTTCAAAGCTTTTGCACCAATCCCATGGCGTTGTCCAATTACCCCTAAAAGTAACTGTTCAGTTCCGACGAAGTTATGCCCCATTCTTCGTGCTTCTTCCTGAGATAGCATGATAACTTTAATTGCGCCTTCGGTAAAGCGTTCAAACATAATTTAATTTTCCTTTTTATTTAAAAAAATACTTTTGATCTACTACTGATAAAATAATTTTTTTCTATTTGTGTAATAGTAAATAGTATCATAAATTACTAAGACTATCTACAATAAGTTACTTTTAAAATATATAAAGTTCAAGGTAAAGTAACCTTATATCGAACACTAATAAATTGAAATGAGTTATTATTATATTCTATATAACATTATACAACTTAGTGCAAAAATTTATTAATATTTTTAAAATGTTTATTACTAGAAGGTGTTATTTTAAAATATATCTAGGCGACACCCAGATTCGAACTGGGGATCGAGGATTTGCAATCCACTGCCTTACCACTTGGCCATACCGCCTATTATTGAAATAGTTATAAAAAGGGATTGTACCATTATTAATTTATAAATTTCAACAGTTTAAAATGTTGGACTTTTGTTAGTCCAACATTTTAAATCATTTTAATTTGAATTTGACACAGCTAATTTATAAAACACACCTGAAGGTAAATCTGCTTTTGATAATAAATCAAATAAGTTATCATTATTATCAGAATTGTAATAAATTTCTAAAATTCTTTTATGAGTACGAACTTCAAAGTGCTCTCTTGAATCTTTATCTACATGAGGTGATCGTAAGACACAATAAATTCGCTTTTGTGTGGGTAATTTAACAATTCCTACGGAATTTAATTCGATATTTTGTACAATATTCATCATTTTATTGCATGATGAATTTAATAATTCATGATTAAAAGATTCTAATCTGACCCGAATTTTTGAGTTTACCATAAAGAATAAAATTAATTATTTAACAATTTTAGAAACAACACCTGCTCCAATTGTACGACCACCTTCACGAATCGCAAATCGCATACCTTCTTCAATTGCTACTGGATAAATTAATTCAGCAGTCATTTTGATACGATCTCCAGGCATTACCATTTCAACAGTTGTACCATCATCTGATGTAAATTTAGTAATAGCACCTGTTACGTCAGTAGTTCTTACATAGAATTGAGGACGGTAACCTGTAAAGAATGGTGTATGACGGCCACCTTCATCTTTTGTTAAAACGTATACTTCAGATTCAAAAAGTGTATGAGGTGTGATTGTACCTGGTTTTGATAATACCATACCACGTTCAATATCATCACGTGTTGTACCACGTAATAAAATACCTACGTTATCTCCAGCAAAACCTTCATCTAAAGTTTTTTGGAACATTTCAATACCAGTAATTGTTGTTGTTTTTGTATCTCTAATACCAACGATTTCAACACTATCACCTACTTTAATAATACCACGTTCGATACGACCTGTAGATACAGTACCACGACCAGTAATAGAGAAAACGTCTTCAATTGCCATTAAAAAAGTTTTTTCTGTATCACGAACAGGAGTTGGAATATAAGCATCAACAGCATCCATTAAAGCGTAAATTTTATCAACCCATGGATTATCACCACGACGAACTTCAGGATTAGATGAAATTACTTCAATAGCTTGTAATGCTGAACCTGGACAAATTGGTATATCATCACCAGGGAAATCATATGCAGAAAGAAGCTCACGAACTTCTAATTCAACTAATTCTAATAATTCTGCATCATCAACTTGATCTTCTTTATTTAAGAATACTACGATATCAGGAACACCTACTTGTTTAGCTAATAAAATATGTTCACGTGTTTGTGGCATTGGACCGTCGGCAGCCGATACTACTAAAATAGCACCGTCCATTTGAGCAGCACCCGTAATCATATTTTTTACGTAATCTGCGTGACCTGGACAATCTACGTGTGCATAATGACGTGCTTCTGTTTCATACTCAACGTGAGCTGTATTAATAGTAATACCACGAGCACGTTCTTCTGGAGCACCATCAATATCAGAATACGCTTTCGCTACACCATTACCTTCTAATGCCATTGTTGCTGTAATTGCAGCGGTTAATGTAGTTTTACCATGATCAACGTGGCCTATTGTTCCAATATTAACATGGGGTTTTGTACGTTCAAATTTTTCACGTGCCATAATTTAATTTTTAAATTTAATTTGTTTATATATAAATAGAGAATACTTTTAGGCTTTTAGCGAGATTTTAAATTTATTCCTAGTAGCGGAAATGTGCAAAAGCTTTATTTGCTTCTGCCATTTTATGTGTTTCTTCTTTTTTCTTTATAGTATTACCAATTTCATTCGATGTGTCAATAATTTCATTAGCTAATTTAATAGCCATAGATCTACCCACTCGTTGATTAGAATATCTTATAATCCAACGTAATGAAAGATTGGTAGCCCTGAATCCACTAACTTCAATAGGAACTTGATAAGTAGATCCACCAACACGTCTTGCTTTAACTTCAACAAGAGGGCTAGAATTTTGAATCGCTTTTTCAAAAACTGCTAAAGGATCTTGATCAGTTTTTTTGTTAATTATTTCGAACGCTTGATAGACAATATTTTTAGCTAAATTCTTTTTACCTGATTTTAAAATTCGGGCAATAAGTAAACTTACAAGATAACTATTGTAAAGTGAATCTGGTTGTGGAAATCGTTTTTGAAATATTTCGACGAGACATAATTATTTATTTAATATTTATATAAATATATATTTTTATTTATCACCTTTTGGTTTTTTTACACCATATTTTGAACGGCCTTGAGTTCTAGATTTAACACCACCGGTATCTAATGCTCCACGAATTATATGATAACGAACACCAGGTAAATCTTTAACCCTTCCCCCACGAATTAAAACAACAGAGTGTTCTTGTAAATTATGGCCAATTCCTGGTATGTATGCTGTAACTTCAAATCCTGAAGTCAAACGTACCCTTGCTACTTTTCGAATCGCTGAGTTAGGTTTTTTTGGTGTTGTTGTATAAACTCTTGTACAAACACCTCTTCGTTGTGGGCATTTTACTAGAGCTGGGCATTTAGTTTTCTTTTTTATTTGAATACGTCTTGAACGAACTAATTGTTGTATTGTTGGCATATAATTTAACTTTTAAATTAAGATCTAGTTTTTTATTAATCAGTGTAATCTAATTGATATTTTTCATAAATTTCTCCACTCGCCCTTCGCTATCAATCATCACAGCAGAATCATTATAAAAGGGTGGTTTGCTAACCATATATCAATTTGTAATTCACGTCTTGTAGAACCAATAAGACAAAGTGGCTTTCCATCACAAAGTATAGGTGTTTCAGTAAACCATTGAGGATGTAGATCAGGTTTTGGCATATTCTTTCTATAATTATTAAATTAACGTTTAGAGTATTGTGGTGCTTTTCGTGCTTTTCTTAAACCATATTTTTTACGTTCTTTAATTCGTGCATCACGCGTTAAAAATCCATAAGGTTTTAAAATTTGACGATTTGTAGCTTCTATTTTACATAACAGTCTAGCAACGCCTAACTGAATTGCTTCTGTTTGACCTGTAAGACCACCACCTTTAACTATTGCAATGATATCAAATTGAGTTTCTAATTGCAATTTTTCTAAAGGAGCTTTTACCATATTTAGGTAACTGGGATTATATTGTAAATACTTTTCTCCAGGAACTTTGTTGATAATAATTTTACCACCACCAGGAACTAAAAAAACACGAGCCACGGCTTCTTTGCGTTTTCCCAGTCCGATATTATGTTTTTGAAAAACTAATTTTGTATCAGTATTCATAGAATTTTAAATTTAATTAATACTTAGTTTGTAATGTCTTTTTTACTTAAAGTTATAAATCTAATTTATAGATTTATTTTATTATCAAAAGACATATTAGTTAAATCCAATTTAATTGGATTTTGTGCCATGTGAGGATGATTTTCATCAGTATATATATTTAAGCGTCTCATTAAACGCTTTGTTTCTGTCGTAGATAACATACCTTTGATTGATCTCTCAATAGTTAGTTGTGGAAGCGAATCAATAGCATTTTTAATTGTTAAAGCACTTCCAACACGACCAGGATTATTAACAATATAATGTTTACTATTTTTGTTTACAATTATTGCATCAGCGTTTATTAAAATTACATAATCACCAATATCAGTTGCAGGATAATAATGAGGTTTAATTTTTCCTTTCAATAATGCTACAATTATTGTTGATAAACGTCCTAACTTCTGACCTTTACAATCAATAATAAACCAATTTCGAGTTTCATATTTCGAACTTGGTAAAAATGTTTTGTTTAGGGAATTCATATATTTTTTTAATTAATACTTAATAGAAATATTAAATTAATCATTCTGAACACTTTTTTTCAGAATAATATTTAATTTATTTTTTAAAGTAGAAAATACTTCGTCAGCAGATTTTCGACCAAAATTTTTAAGTTCTTGTAACTGTTCAGGAGAATATTGTAATAAATCTCCTACAGTATTTATTTTTGCTTTTTTTAAACAATTATATGCACGCACTGATAATTGTAATTCTTCAATAGCAATATTTGTATATGGTTCTATACTTAATGAACCATTATTTGTTTTTGGTTCTATTATTTCTAGAGTATTTTTTGTTTCAATCAAAGAAGTAAATAAATTAATGATGAGTTGACAAGCTTTTTTCAATGCATCAATAGGTTTAATACTTCCATTTGTCCAAATTTCAATAAATAATCTTTCTGAAATAGAATTATCATTGTCATAAACGTTTTCAATTTTAAAATTTACTTTTTGAACAGGCATAAATATACTATCAATTTGAAGAAAATTTTTGTCTTCATCTGTAAACATCTGTGATGCTAATTTATAACCTGTCCCATATTCAATTTTGAATTCTATTTCTAGATTGATCGAAGTTGAAATTGTAGCTATGTAATGATTTGAATTAACAATTTCTAATCCTGTGGGCAAACTAATTAAATCTGCAGTAACAACTAAAGGACCTTGGACTTTTAAACGACCAAATTTAACATCAGTTGTGTTACTTTTAATTACTATACCTTTCAGATTTAATAATATTTCTAAAATATCTTCTCGAACTCCTGGAATAGTTGCGAACTCGTGTCGAATGCCGACAATACGAACAGCAGATATTGCAGTACCTCCTAAATCACCTAATAATACTCTTCTTAAGTGATTTCCAATAGTTATTCCTTGCCCAGGTTCTAATTGATTAATTAAAAATTGTCCATAACAAACACCTGATTGAAGTTTTTCTGATTTTAAAGGCTTAAAATATAAATTGTTCATCTTAAAATATTAAAAATTAATTAGAAATTTAAAAATTAAACACGACGCTTTTTAGGAGGTCGACAGCCATTATGTGGAACAGATGTAATATCTTCAATTGAACTAATTTCAAATCCTGCTGCTTCAATAGCACGAATAGCGGTCTCACGACCCGATCCTTGACCTTTCACTAAAATATTAACACTTTTCATACCAGTACTTACTGCTTCAAGAGCAGCTTTTTCTGCTGCAGTTTGTGCGGCAAATGGTGTACTTTTTCGTGCACCTTTAAAACCAGAACTTCCAGCAGAAGCCCATGAAACTGTATCACCTACTAAATTAGTAATTGTTACTATAGTATTGTTAAAAGTAGATTGAATATGAACAACCCCTTTAACAAAATTATTTTTATCTTTTTTTATTTGTTTGAGCCATGGGAAAATAAAACTTTAATGGTTAATTCAAATATTATTATTTCTTTTTATTTGTAACGGTTTTTTTAGAGCCACGTCTTGCTCTTGCATTTGTTCGTGTACGTTGGCCACGAACAGGAAGACTATTACGGTGGCGTTTTCCACGATGACAATTAATTTCATTTAATCGTTTAATATTTAAACCATTAAATCTTCTAAGATCACCTTCTAATTTTAAATCTAAGGCTGGATCTTCTATTGCTTCACGTAAAGCTACAGTTTCTTCTGTTGTTATATCATTCGTTCTTGTTTCAGGATTAATATTTGCTACTTCGATAATTTTTTTAGCCGAAGTAAGACCAATTCCATGAATATATGTAAGAGCGTATGCAATTCGTTTATTTCTTGGTAAATCAACACCAACTAATCTAACCATTATATTAACTCCTTTTAAATATTATCCCTGACGTTGTTTATGTTTTGGATTAGAACAAATTACCATAATTCTACCATGTCGTTTAATTACCCGACATTTATCACACATTTTTTTAACTGATGGACGAACTTTCATTATAAATTTTAGTTATAATTTAAATGTATTTTTTTTTTTGTAAATATTTGAATATATAATATCATCAACTTCTTTTGAAATATCTACTAGAACACCTGCCATAATTAACAATGAAGTTGTACTTAATCCATTTAAACTTGAGATTTGAAGTATAACTTCAATTACGTTAGGAAGAGTTGCAAGCAAGGCCAAAATAACTGCTCCTAAAACTGTTAACCGATTCATTACTTTTTTTAAATAAAATGTAGTTTGAACACCTGGTCTGATTCCAGGAATTGTTACAGCCATTTTTTGTAATTGGTCAGCTATATCTTTGGGATTCAAAACAATTGTTGAATAAAAAGAACTGAATAATAATATTAAACCGAAATAAAAGACCCAGTAAGTAATTTTTCCAAGAAGGCCTATATTATTAATGGGTAAACTCAATTGAGGAAATATTCCTAAATTACTAATATAACCAGGTAAAACCAAAACTGTTGTTGTTAAAATAATTGGCATTACTCCTGCTTGATTTAATCGAACAGGAATATAATTATTTATTAAATTTGATGACCCTACTCTTCGTTGATTTAATTGTTTTGACGAAATAATCGGTATTCGCCTTACTCCTTCTTGTAATAATACAATACCGCATAATGAAAGAATTATTAAACCACTAATAATAATTATTGATGGAAGAGTTAAATTATCTAAATTCTCAGTTATCAAAGTTTTACAAAGATTTGGAAAACTTGAAACAATATTTGTATAAATAAGTAATGAAGCTCCATTACCTAAACCATAATCTGTCACTAATTCACTTAACCATAAAACAATCATTGCCCCAGTGGTTAACCAAACAACAATTTCTAATAATAATTGAGTATTCCAATTAAATAAAATTGGTCTTAAGTAAAGTCCTAGTCCGATGCTTTGAATTATTGCCCAAATTAATGTAACAAACCTGGTTAAACGGTTTAGTGATCTACGAGCATTTAAATCTCCCTCTTTTGTAATTTTGCTAAAGAAGGAGAAAATGCTACTATAAGTTGAATAAAAATAGAGGCATTAATGTAAGGGAAAATATTTAAAGTAAAGAGTCCAATTACAAATGTATCTTTACCCGAAAATGTACTTACGATATTTCTTGCAAATGGATTATTTTGAATATAAAGAGCTAAATCTGTATGATTAATTCCAGGTATTGGAAGAAAGCTACCAATTCGAATAAATAAAATGACACCTAAACTAATTAATAAACGTTGTAAGATAATACGAAGACTTATACTATTAAGAATTTTCACCGGTTTGTTTTCAATTCAATTATATGATTATTATCGTATTGGAAATTATTACCCTATTTTAACTCTAGATTCCGTTTTTTTGCGACTTCAGCTTTAGTTGTTAATTGTTCTAATCCGCAAATTGCAGCTCTAGCATTATTTAATAGATTATTTGATCCTAATTGTTTTGCAATAACATTTTTAACTCCAGCAACTTCTAACACAATGCGAACCGCTCCACCTGCAATAACACCAGAACCTTCAATAGCAGGTTTCATCATAATTCTACAAGCACCGAATTGACCTATAACATCATGTGGAATACTTAATGATTTTGTAATAGGAAGACTTATTAAATTCTTACGACCATCTGTTTTGGCTTTTTTAAAAGCATTAACCACATCATCAGCTTTGGCTACACCAACACCCACTTTCCCATTTTCATCACCAAGTACAACAATCGCACGGAAACTTAATTTTTTACCACCTTTTGTTACTTTTGAAACTCGACTAATTTTAATTAATCGTTCTACAAATTTAGGTTCTTGTGGTTGATTATTACGTCGCGAATTTTTTTTCAATTTATTTAGTTGTTTTAAATCACTACTCATAAAACTTTTTCGATTTTGCTACTTTTTTCTAAATGTTGAATTAAAATTGAAGGCCACCCGCTCTAGCACCATCTGCTAAAGCTTTAACTCGGCCATGATATATATAAGGACCACGGTCAAAAACAATTTTTGTAATATTTTTTTTTAAACTTAATTCTGCTAACTTTTCACCCATAATTCTTGATGCCTCACAGGTTCTTCCATTAGCTACTTTGATTTTAATTGTACGATCTAATGTAGAACAAGCTACAAGAGTTCGTGACGTTGTATCATCAATTATTTGGGCATAAATATTTTCATTTGAACGATAAACCGATAATCTTGGTCTATCACTAGTACCTTTAATTCGGCCGCGTAAGGTATTACGTTTAAGAATTTTATATTTACTAGGTTTTAAACGTTTATTTTTATTTTTTAACTTTAATAAGGCTTGTTTTGAGAATTTCATAATTCGAACTTTTAAGTTTAAATACTAAAATATAATTAAAGTTTCAGAAACTTTACAAAAATAATTTCCGAGTCTAAGTAAGTTAGAAAATTATTTTTTACCAGATTTACCTGCTTTACGAAGTACTTTTTCATTTTTATATAAAATACCTTTCCCTTTGTAGGGCTCAGGTCGTCTCCATGAACGAATTTTAGAAGCAAATAAACCTAATAATTCTTTATCACATGATTTTATATTTATAGTTGTGTTTTGAATGACTTCAATTGTTATAGGTTTTGGAATTTCGATTTTAACAGGGTGACTGTAACCTAAATTTAAAGTAATTTCACTTTGGTCAACGGCAGCCCGATAACCAACTCCTTTTAAAACTAAAGTCAATTCAAATTGTTCTGACACACCAATAACCATGTTATTAATCAAAGTTCTATATAATCCATGAAGTGCTCTAAAACTTCGTGTATTTTCTTTTAAATTAACATTTAAAAAATTTTCGTTTTGTACAATTTGAATAACATCAGGAAGTGTTGTTTGTAATGTTCCAAATTTTCCTTTAACAGTAACTTCTGAACCACTATAATTAATATCAACATTTTCTGGTATTTGTATAGGTAATTTTCCGATACGTGACATTTTAGAAACTCCTTAATTTACCATATATAACATAAAACTTCGCCACCAATACCCAATTCTTTAGCTTTTAAATTTGTCATTACTCCTCGCGATGTAGAAATAATAGCAATTCCTAAATTATCTAAAACGGTTGGCAATTTTTTTGAATTAGCATAAACACGTAAACCAGATTTACTTATTCTTTCTAATTTTAAAATAACAGGTTGTCTTTCTTTTCCTACATACTTTAATGAAATTAATAGATATTTTCTATTATTTTCCTCATAGTTTTCAAAATTTTCAATAAATCCCTCTTCTTTCAACACTTTTGTTATTGCTAATGACATTTTTGTAGCAGGGATTTGTACAATTTGGTGCTTTACCATATTTGCATTTCGAATGCGTGTTAGCATATCTGAAATATTATCTGTTACCACATTTTTCTCCTTCTAAATTTTAATTTTTATAAATTATTCTTGAGACCAACGTTTTCTTTTTAAGTGACGTTTACGATCCCATACACGATTAATTTCAGAAAATGAAGAATGTTTATCATAATAACCACTATCATTTAATGGAAAACGTAAAAATCTAAAAAGAATCATACCATTTAAAATACGATCCATAGTTGTTGAACGATATTTTGGTAAACAATTATCTAAAACAATAGTAATTGTAAAACCTTGTGCTTGATCAACATCGTCGTAATTAATTTCAGGAAAAATTAATTGTTCTTTTAAACCAAAAGTAAAATTTCCAGCTTTATCAAAACTTCGTAATGAGAATCCACGAAAATCACGAATCTGTGCAAACGTAAAGAAAATTAATTTAGTTAAAAATGCATACATTTTTTCACCACGTAATGTTACGGTTAATCCCAATTCCATATCTTCTCGAATTTTGAAACCTGCGATAGCTTTTTTAGACTTTGTAATAACAGGTTTTTGTCCTGTGATTTTTTCAAATTCGTCAATACTTTTTTTTAATACATTTGTGTTTTGGGCAGCTAAGCCAAGACCACGATTAATTTGAATTTTTTTTAATTTGGGTACAGTGTGTGGATTTTTAAACAAATCTGGACTGTTTTTAAGAATAACGGGTTTAATACCATGTTCATATTCTTTTTTAATATCATCAAGCAAGCTATAAATTTCAGCAATTTCTTCTATTGAATGTTGATTTAGCATATTATTTTTTAATTACATAATTTAACATTTGAATGATGGATTGGTGCTTCAAATTGTTTTATTTCCCCAACTTCATTTTCAGTTCTAGGTTTAATATGTTTAAATTTAAAATTAACACCTTTTACGATAATTTTACCTGTATTTTTATTTACTCTAATAACTTCACCTGTTTCATTTTTATGAAATCCTGAAATAATCATTACATTATCTCCAACTCGGACATGCATTTTTTGTTGTTTAATCATTTATAAAACCTCCGGAGCTAAAGATACAATTTTTGATAAATTTCTGTCACGAATTTCTCGTGCCACCGGTCCAAAAACACGTGTACCACGTGGGTTATTGTCCATATTTACAAGAACACCTGCATTATCATCAAATCTAATGTACATTCCATCAGAACGACGAATAGTTTTAGATGTTCGAACAATAATTGCTCGAACCACATCAGAACGCTTAACAGGCATATTCGGAATAGCTTCTTTAACTACAGCAATGATAGTATCACCAATTTCAGCATATTTTTTATTACCACCTAGAACCCTAATACACATAATTTTTTTAGCACCAGTATTATCTGCTACTGTTAGCATTGTTTGAGGATAAATCATAAAATTACTTTTTAACTAATTAACGATGATTTTGAAATAATTTTGACTAATTTCCAACGTTTTCTTTTGCTTAATGGTCGACATTCTTGAACTAATACTTTATCACCAATCCCACATTCTTCTAATTCATCATGTGCTAAATACTTTTTAGTTTTTAACATAGTTTTTGAATATATAGGATGAGGATAGCGATTTTCAATTTTTACTACAATCGTTTTTTGCATTTTATTACTAACGACCACACCAAGCTTTTCTTTGACTGGCATTTAAAACTCCTTGATTTTTAATTTGGAATTAATTGGTTAATTACAGTTTCTTCGTTATTTTCAGTTTCTTCTAATCTCATACCTAAAAGTGTTTTAAATTGAGCTAATTTACGTTTAGCATTTTTAATATCATTAGGTTTAAAACTTTGACGTGTTGCTTTTTTAAAACGTAAATTAAAAATTTCGTTTTCAGTTTTTATAATCTCTTCAGATATTTCTTTATTTGAAAGAGAAATTATATCAGCGAATTTAGATAAACTCATAATTTATTCAATAGTATCTTTAATAATAAATTTTGTTTTTAAGGGTAACTTATAAGAAGCTAAACTAAAAGCACTTTTAGCCACTTCTTCTGGAACGGAACCAATTTCAAATAAAATTGTACCAGGTTTAACAACAGCTACCCAGTAATCAACAGAACCTTTACCAGAGCCCATACGAGATTCTGCTGCACGGGCAGTTACACTTTTATCTGGGAATATTCGAATCCATAATTTAGCACCACGTTTTGTATAACGAGTAATTGTACGACGGGCTGCTTCAATTTGACGAGATGTGATCCATGTAGGTTCCAAAGCTTGTAAAGCAAAATCACCAAAACAGATTACATTACCTTTAGTTGCGGTACCTTTCATGCGCCCTCTATGGTATTTTCGATATTTTGTTCTTTTTGGACTTAACATAATTAATATTGTTTTTATAAAGTTAGACTAATTTGAATAACAAAAAGTATTATTTTGTTAAAATTTCATTTTTAAATAACCAAACTTTGATTCCTAATACACCATAAATTGTGTGAGCTTCTCTTGTTGCATAATCAATGTCTGCTCGTAATGTTTGTAAAGGTACACGACCTTCACGTATCCATTCACTTCTTGCAATTTCAGCACCATTTAAACGGCCTGAAACTTGAATTTTGATACCATTTACATTTTGTTTTTGTGCTCTTTGTAATGCTTCTCTAATTGCACGACGAAAAGCTACTCGTTTTTCTAATTGGTCAACTACTAAATCACCAAGAAGACCTGCATTTAAATCTACTTGTTCAACTTCAAAAACATTAATTGTTAATTGACGGTCAATTGGTAAAAGTTTTTTAATATTGTTTAATAAATTCTCCAAGCCTGTACCAAGTTCTCCAATAAGAACTCCGGGTTTTCCTGTTTCGATATTTAATTGAATTTGATCATTTAAGCCATTACGATTAATACGAACATTTGAAATACTATTAGTTTTAGCTATAGTATTTAAATAAGTACGAATTTTATCGTCCTCTTTTAAAATATTTGCATATTGATTAAAATTTGCATACCAAGTTGACTTATGTTCCTGAGTAATTCCTAATCGAAATCCTAAAGGATGTGTCTTTTGCCCCATAGAATTAATTTAATCCTTATTAAAGTAAATTTAATTTTTAATTTATTTGTGTTAATACTACTGTAATATGACAAGTAGGTTTTAAAATTTTATAAGCACGTCCTTGTGCTCGTGGTCTTATACGTTTAATTTTGGACCTTCGTCTGCAAAAATTTCATCAACCATTAATTTCTTTTTATCTAAACCATAATTATGTTTAGCATTTGCTGCTGCTGAATGTATTACTTGCCAAATAGGTCCGCTGGCGTCGTAAGGTAAAAATTCGAGAATCATTAAAGCTTCTTGATATGAACGACCACGTAATTGATCGATAACTCGTCGAATTTTATGCGGAGACATACGAATATATTTTGCTCTAGCTTTAACGGATTGAGTGTTCGACATAATCTATTGTATTATTTTGAATAAAATTTTCTAAACAAGTAAAATTTAAGATTTGTAACAGGATTTACTTTCTAGAGTCATAATTTCAATTAGATTTTTCTAATGAAAAATTTAATTACCAAATTGGTTCTGGTTTTTAATTGGTGTTCTTGTGAAATAATGTAATTTTAAAGTAATTGTAGTTTCACTAATTTGACTTATATAGTCAGATTTATCTTTTAAAAATCTATTCTTTTTAAAATTATCATTAATATAAACAGAGTCAATCCAAATATCAAAGAAATTAATTGAAAAATCATTATGCAATGACAATATAGAAGAATATAATATAGCTAATAAATTATCCTTTTCTGTTGGATTTGAATTTAATAGATACAAAATATCATCAATAGCATAATAAATATACTTATTTGTAAAACTTGTTAAAATGTTCCGAGCAGTTAATGACAAAGGAATTTTATATTGAATTTGAAATGTTTTTAAAATTGACCATTTAATGAACCGTTAGCTAATTTAAATGTCTTTAAAATTGGCCATTTAATTCACCTTTATCTTTTAACTTTATTTTAATCCCATCTTGATACGGTAAAGGTTTTCCATCACTTAAACCTGTTCTATTTGATTTTACAGTATCTTTTTCTTCATCTATTAATTTATTTAATTCACTACAGTAACATTGAAATGTTTGCGCAGTACATTTTGATGATTTTCCCACGGTCGTTTTTAATTTTTGCACTAAGTGTTGGTGAAAAATCATTTCTCTCTTCAAATCGAATACAAGGTTTTTTCATCGATCTTACATCTATTTCGACAATTAACTTTGTTCTCTTCTTGATCTTCAAATTCACGGCATTCTTTTTACAAATTTTTGTTTTATCTAAAACACACCGATCTTTACAGTTAATTTTTTTCTTCTTGCCCTTCAAAATCACGACAGTTTTTTACAGATTTTTGTTTTATTTAAAACGCACCTTTCGGATTCTGTATTTAAATTATATCGTTTTTACGCAACAACAGTCGTTCACTTTTTGAGAGCTGATGTTTTCTCGTTCACTTGTTGGTAAATCTAAATAATAACATATCTTTGTTTTTGTTTCTGTAGATTTATCTATCTGTAAACTTAAACATTGTTGTTCTATATTTAGCTCAGATCTTTCTTTTTCAGACATAATATTATTTATCGTTGTCTAATCAGCAATCCTACAAGTATGGAGCGCTTTAAATTTTTAGAAATAATTTTTATTAACGTTTTGCTTTTTTATCAGCTTTAATATGTGATTTAAAATTTCGTGTTGTAACAAACTCACCTAATTTGTGACCAACTAATTGATCCGAAATAAAAATAGGTACATGTTGTTTTCCATTATACACAGAGATAGTAAATCCAATCATACTAGGTAATATTGTAGAGGCTCTAGACCATGTTACAATTGTAGCATCTTTTTTTGCCAGCCAAATTTGCTTGATTTATTTTTTTTAATAAATGATAAGCCACAAAAGGACTCTTTTTTAACGAGCGTGACATTTAAAAACCTTTTTATTAATTTTTTTTTACTTTATTTTTTAATTATGTTCGACGACGAAGAATATAAGCATCACTTAATTTTTTCTTTTTTCGTGTCCGAGCACCTAAGGCAGGTTTACCCCAAGGTGTTAATGGACGTGTTCGTCCGATTGGAGCTCTTCCTTCACCACCACCGTGAGGGTGATCACATGGGTTCATAACTGAACCACGAACAGTAGGACGTATGCCTAACCATCTTGTACGACCAGCTTTACCACTTTGAACTAAAAAAACATCATTATTACTAATTTCACCAATAGTAGCTAGACACTCTTTTCGTAATAGACGGATTTCTTTTGAAGGTAAACGTAAAGTTACGTAATTTCCTTCTTTTGCTAAAATTTTTGCTGATGTACCACCAGCACGAACGATTTGACCACCCTTATTTGGAATTAATTCAACATTATGAATTGATGTTCCTAATGGGATCTCTTCTAATGGCATAGAATTTCCAATCGTTAAAGAAATATTAGATCCTGAATAAATAGAATCGCCTACATTTAAATTTTTAGGTTGTAAAATATAACGTTTTTCACCATCTGAGTAATGAATTAAGGCAATTCTTGCATTTCGGTTTGGGTCATATTCTATAGCTACAACACGACCTTCTATATTAATTTTATTTCTTTTAAAATCAATTAAACGATAAAGACGTTTATGCCCACCACCACGGTGGCGAATAGTAATAACACCTCGGTTATTTCTACCTTTATTTCGATGATTTTTACGAATTAAAGTTTTTTCTGGTTTAGTTTTTGTTATTTCACTAAAGTCTGACAATGCTCGATTTCTTGTACCCGGAGTATATGATTTATAAAGACGAATAGCCATAAACGTAATTCTTTGCTTTATTAAATTATTAATTAGTTCTCAGTAAATAAATTGATTACATCACCTTCAGATAAAGTTACAATTGCTTTTTTATATTGAGGTTTCCAACCTACATATTTACCTACACGTTTTTGTTTTCTTGGAAGATGACAAGTATTTACTTTTGTAACTTTTACATTAAATAAATATTCAATTGCTGATTTAATTGTGATTTTATCTGATGAACGATCTACAACAAATGTATATTGATTATTTTCTAATAGTCGAGTGGCTTTATCTGTAATAATAGGGTATTTTACTACTTGTTGATTACTAAGATGGTATTTTGATGACTTATCCACAGAATGTCTCCTTTATATCATTTAGCGCTAATGGTGTTAAAATAATTTGTTTTGCTTTAATTAGACTTAATGTGTTTAATTGTGTTGCACAAATTAATTCAATATTTTTAATATTTTGAACGGATAATTTTAACGATTCTGTTTTAACTGAAACAACTAATAATATTTTTTTGATCTAAATTAATACCACAGTTTTGGCAAGCTTTAGAAAATTCTGATGTTTTTGGTATCTCAAAACTGTTTTCTAAATTTTCAATTAATAAAATATTATCTTTTTTGTTATATAACAAAGTCTGTAATGCTAAACGACGTTCTTTTTTATTTAATTTATATTCAATTGTTTTTGGTTTTGGTCCAAAAGTTACACCACCACCTTTCCATAAAGGTGAACTATTTGAACCTGCTCGCGCACGTCCTGTACCTTTTTGTTTCCAGGGCTTACGGCCACCACCACGAACTTCACTTCGTGTTTTAGTTGAAGATGTACCTTGCTTTGTTGAAATATTATGTCTTAGAATATCTTTATGAACTAAATAATTTCCTGAATTTTCAAGGATCTTTAATTTTAATTCACATGTTGAATCTAATTTCTCTCCTGTTAAATTGACAGGATTATATGTTATTATTTTTTGAATACTCATACCTTAAAATTTTGTATTTTCAATTTTTAATTATTTCAATTAACTTATTCGAAAGGCATAATACTTAATAAATTCCCAGGTTTACCAGGAACAGACCCTTTTACAACAAGAATATTTTCGTCACTATTAGTTTGAATTACTTTAAGTTTTTTAATAGTTGTTACTTTATTTCCTAATTGGCCTGCCATTTTTTTACCAGGTAAAACGCGACCAGGAGTTGTACCCATACCAATTGAACCTGGAGCTCTATGATTTTTTGAACCATGTGTCATGGGTCCTCGTGCAAAATTATAGCGTTTTTGAAGACCAGAGAATCCTTTACCTATACTTTTACCACGTATATTTATAAGTTGTCCTACAGAAAAAGAATCTACATTTAAAATTTGTCCAATTTCAAATTGATCTAAATTTTCATTTAATCGAAATTCTTTTAAATATTTTAATGGTTGAATATTAGATTTTTGTAAATGGCCTAATTCTGGTTGAGTTAATGATTTACTAGAAATTTTTCCATAACCAATTTGAATTGAATTATAACCATCTTTTAAAACTGTCTTTACTTGTGTTATTACACAAGGTCCAACTTTTAAAATTGTCACAGGAATAATATTACCTGATTCATCAAAAATCTGTGTCATTCCAATTTTATTTCCTAATAGCCCTACAGTCATTTGTTACTCCAAACTAAATTTCCTATATTAACGTACATAAAACCTGATTTTATTTAAAGTAGTAGGATAATTAGAATTATCGAACATTTAAATATAACTATATTTTTAGAGTTTGAAGTAATACTTTTATTCAATCATAATTGACAAAATATTATTATCAAGTTTTCGATATAACCTAATATAACTCTAAAAAAAATTATAAAATTTTGTCTACATAAGAAATATATACAGTTTTATTAAACAAAATTTATTTAATGTAATGTTAATGTATTTGAGATAGTATAAAACGATTATAATCAAATTAAAAATAACAAAAAATAAAAATATGGCAAAAGTTGTAGGTATAGATTTAGGTACGACAAATTCAGTAGTAGCGGCAATCGAAGGTGGTCAGCCGACTGTTATTACAAATGCTGAAGGATTAAGAACAACACCATCAATTGTAGCATACACAAAAAAACAAGAATTATTAGTAGGTCAAATTGCCAAACGTCAGGCAGTTATTAACCCTGAAAATACATTTTTTCTCTGTAAAACGTTTTATTGGTTCAAAAGAATCAGAAATTTCTCCCGAATCAAAACAATTACCATATAAAGTTGGTACTGATGGCAATGACAATATAAAAATTAAATGTTCGTCTTTAAATAAAGAATTTAGCCCTGAAGAAATATCAGCACAAGTTCTTCGAAAATTAATCAATGATGCAACAACGTATCTAGGACAAGAAGTAAAACAAGCCGTAATTACTGTGCCTGCTTATTTTAACGATTCACAACGTCAAGCAACAATGGATGCTGGAAAAATTGCAGGTATTGAAGTTTTAAGAATTATTAATGAACCAACGGCAGCTTCATTAGCATACGGATTAGATAAAAAAGAAAATCAAACTATTTTAGTTTTTGACTTAGGTGGTGGTACTTTTGATGTCTCAATCTTGGAAGTTGGGGATGGTATTTTTGAAGTGCTAGCAACTGCGGGTGATACGAGTTTAGGTGGAGATGATTTTGATAAAACATTAGTTGATTGGTTGATCAAAGATTTCTTAGAACGGGAAGGAATTGACTTAGCTAAAGATATTCAGGCACTTCAACGATTAACTGAAGCTGCTGAAAAAGCTAAAATGGAATTATCGACTGTTGAAAAAAACACAAATTCAATTACCTTTTATTACTGCAGATAAAACAGGTCCTAAACATATTGAAAAAGAGTTAACACGTGCACTTTTCGAAGATTTATGTAAAGACTTAATTAATCGTTGTAAAATTCCTGTTGAAAAAGCATTGACAGATGCAAGATTAGATAAATCTGAAATTAATGAAGTTGTTCTTGTAGGTGGATCTACTAGAATTCCAGCAATTCAAAATTTAGTAGAATCACTAACAAATAAAAAGCCTAACCAATCAGTTAATCCTGATGAAGTTGTTGCTATTGGAGCCGCAATTCAGGCAGGTATTTTAGCAGGTGAGATTAAAGATATTCTTTTATTAGATGTAACTCCTTTATCATTAGGTGTTGAAACACTTGGTGGTGTTATGACAAAAATTATTTCACGAAACACAACAATTCCTGTTAAAAAAATCTGAGTTGTTCTCAACAGCTGTTGACAAGCAAACAAATGTAGAAATTCATATTCTTCAAGGTGAAAGAGAATTAGTTGGAGGAAATAAAAGTCTTGGTAATTTTAGATTAGATGGTATCCCAGAAGCAGAACGTGGCGTACCACAAATTGAAGTAACATTTGATATAGATGTTGATGGCCTATTATCAGTTAAAGCTAAAGAAAAAGAGACTGGTGTTGAACAATCTGTAACAATTCAGGGAGCATCAAATTTAAACGAACAAGAAGTTAATCAAATGCTAGCAGAGGCAGAAAAATATGCTGCAGCTGACCAAGAAAAGAAAAAAATTATTGATTTAAAAAATCAAGCAGAACGTTTATGTTTTGAGGCAGATAAAGAATTAGAATTATTCAAGTCAAATATTAGTAAAGAAAAAGAAGAAAAAGTTCGTTCTTTAATTCAAAAGGTTAAAGGATTATCTGAAAGCGATGATATAAACTCATTATCAGCAGGTATTGAAGAATTAAAATCAGAAATGAAAGAAATGGTTACATCACCAGATCCATTAGTTAATGATCCAAGCGGTTCTAATTCAATGTCAGATTTAAATGATTTATAAATAATTTTAAACGAATCTTAAGATTCGTTTAAAATTTTTGTATCATCTACGATAATACATTCTGTAGTTAAAATCATACTTGCTATTGAAGTTGCATTTTGAAGACCTGATCGAGTCACTTTAGCAGGGTCCACAACACCTTCTTCGTACATATTTCCAAATGTATTTGTTGCAGCATTATAACCAATTTCAAATTCTTGCTGTTGAACTTTTTCAATGATAACTGCTCCATTAATACCAGCATTTTCGGCAATTCTTCGTAAAGGGGCAAGAATTGCTTTAGAAATAATCATTGCTCCAATTAATTCGTCTTCTTTTAAATTATTTTTGGCCCACGTTATAAGATTTTCTGATAAATGTGCTAGCGTAGCACCTCCTCCGGGCACAATTCCTTCTTCTACTGCAGCACGGGTTGCATTAATGGCATCTTCTAATCGAAGTTTTTTATCTTTCATTTCTGTTTCTGTAACTGCCCCAACTCGTATAACAGCAATACCTCCAGATAATTTAGCTATACGATCTTGTAATTTCTCTTTTTCATAACCTGTATCAGCTAAATTTACTTGTTTTCGTAATTGCTCACATCTAACTTTAATTTCTTCAAGTGTTGTTCCATCTGCAACAATTGTTGTGGTATCTTTTGTCACAATTATTCGACGTGCTTCTCCAAGAAGATTTAATTGAATATTATCTAAACTTAATCCAGCATCTTGAGTAATAACAGTCCCCCCAGTTAAAACACCAATATCTTGTAACATTAGTTTTCTTAACTCTCCAAACCCAGGGGCTCTTATAGCAACAACATTAATAATCCCTCTTAATTTATTTAAAATTAAAGTGGCTAATGCTTCTTTTTCAACATCTTCTGCAATAATCAATAAAGGACGTTTTGTTTTTGTTATTTGTTCTAAAATTGGTAATAAATCTTGTTGAACTAAAGTTATTTTTTTATCTGTTAATAATATATATGGATTATCATAAGATACTTCCATTTTTCAGTATTAGTTATAAAATATGGAGAAATAAATCCTTTTCAAGTTTCATCCCTTCAGTGATTTCAAGTTCTGTTATGATTCCTTTACCTTCCTCTAACGAAATAACTCCCTCTTTACCTACTTTTGCAAGAGCATCTGAAATTAATGATCCAATTACCTCATCATTTCCTGATGAGATGGTTGCTACTTGTTGAATAGATTGAATATCTTCTACTGGTTGTGCAAATTCATTAATTTGAGTTACTAAGTATTGAGTGGCTTTTTCCATACCTAATTTAATTGAGATTGGATTAGCTCCAGCTGCCACGTTTTTTAAACCTTCTTTAACCATAGCATAAGCTAAAACTGTAGCAGTTGTAGTACCATCACCTGCTACATCATTTGTTTTTGCTGCTGCTTGTCGAATTAATGAGACGCCTGTATTTTCAATATGATCTTTTAAGTTTATTTCTCTAGCAATTGTAACACCATCGTTTACAATTTGTGGTGAACCATAGGCTTTTCTAGTACAACATTTCTACCTTTAGGGCCTAAGGTAACTGAAACAGCTTCAACCATTATTTCCATTCCACGTTCAAGCGCACGTCTTGCATTGTCTTGATATAATATTTTTTTTGCCATAGAAATTACTAAAGAGGTTTATAATAAATTGTAAATACACTTTAATTGAAGCAATAATAATTTTGCAAGTTTAAGAGTTAATTCTGTTTAATTTTTTCCAAACGCTTTACTAAATTGAGTGATATATATTATTATGAGTATAGAAATTAAGTTTATATACTTGGGCTTGTAGCTCAGTGGACTAGAGCACGTGGCTACGAACTACGGTGTCAGGGGTTCGAATCCCTTCTTGCCCAATATTTTAAACTTTTCTAGGATCTTTAACGCTCAATTTTGTATGGGGTGTCGCCAAGTGGTAAGGCTGCGGACTTTGACTCCGCCATTCGTAGGTTCGAATCCTGCCACCCCAGTTCAAATAAAAGTAAACGAAATTTTTTTGATTAATAATTTACATATTTTATATAAGTAAAGTAAGATATAATTGTTAAGATTTTAAGGATAAATTTATGGAAACGAAAATTCAGTTTATAAAAGGATTAGACGAAAAAGTATTACCCGATGTTCGTTTAACACGCTCTCGTGATGGAAGTACAGGTACTGCTACATTTCGTTTTAAAAATCCTAACATTTTAGATAAAAGTACAGCTAAACAAGGTGAAATCACAGGAATGTATCTTATTGATGAAGAAGGAACATTAGAAACACGTGACGTAAATGCACGTTTTGTAAATGGAAAACCAGAAGCAATCGAATCAGTTTATATTATGAAAAGTCCGGAAGATTGGGATAGATTTATGCGATTTATGGAACGTTATGGTCAGACAAATGGATTAGTTTTACAAAAGCAACATAAAATATTAATTACTTAAAAATGAACAATGCAAATATCATTAAAGTGGATCAATGAAATAATTAATATTAATAATATTCAATTAGATTATCTCATTGAAAAATTAACACTTGGTGGATTTGAAGTTGAAGAAATTATTGAATTAGAAGAAAATGGGAAAAAACTAATTACATTAGATCTTTCTTCAACAGCAAATCGATCGGATAGTTTATCTATTGCTGGAATTGCACGAGAAATGAGTACTATATTAGATAAACCTTATAAGGTATCTAAATACTTAGATAAGACGTCAAATTGGGAAAAACAGTTTTTTGAGTTTTTAGTACCTTCCACAGCTAAAAATGAACTTTCGGTTTTTTTAGCCATTAGTGTTGAGAATTTAACAAATATCAAACCACCTATTTGGTTAACTAATAAGTTAATAAGTTCGGGCTTAGTTCCTCAAAATAACTTATTAGACTATAAAAATTTTATTCTCTTAGAAACAGGATATCCTTTTGAATTTTATGATCTAAATCAAATTCAATCTCATTTAAATTCCACCGATTTTGATTTAAAATTAACTGATAAAATTAAGAATCAAAAATTTATAGGTACGAATGATATTGAATATGAATTAACAGATTCAACATTATTAATAAAAGCAAATAATACACCTATAAGTATCGCAGGTTTAATTCCTCAGAAAGAGTTTGGGTATACAGTAAAAACAAGTTCATTATTAATCGAAGCATCAGTTTTTAACTCTAGTTTCATCCGTAAACAGAGTCGGAGTTTAGGATTAAGAACAGAAAGATCTGCTCGTTATGAAAAATCAATTAAAAATACAGATTTATTTAATGCTCTGCACCGTTTATTAAGATTATTAAAAATTTCGAATTCTAATTTAAACTCTAAATTAATAACATTTTCTAAGATTACTCCAGAAGAAAAAAAAACTATTCTTTTAGATTACAATTTAATTAATGAAATTTTAGGACCTATAAAAGGGAGTGATAAATATACATTAAATTATATAAATCCTATATTAATTTCTAGATATTTAAAACGCCTACAATTTTCATATACATATAATTCTACTCAATTAAACTGGCTGGTTGAAATTCCATATTTTAGAATGGATGATATTGTTCGACCTATTGATTTGATCGAAGAAATTGGACGATTGCATGGGTTTAATCAATTTTTAACCAGATTACCGAAAATTAAAAATATTGGTTTAGAAGATCCAAGTTATAAGACAAGAAGAAAAATTACCAACTATTTATTAAGTATAGGTTTTAGTGAATTAGTACACTATTCTTTAGTTGGAAATCAAGGATTACCTATAAATACAATAAAACTAGTAAATCCCTTATTGACTGATTCTGCTAATCTTCGAACAACTTTATTACCTGGTTTAATAAAGACAATGAAAGAAAATATAAATCAAGGTAATTCTTATTTTGAAGCTTTTGAATATGGCCATACATTTTTTCAAAATCAACAAAGTATGTTTTATGAAAAAGAATTCATTAGCGGTATTTTTGGAGGTAATAAATCTAAAGAAAATTGGTCTGAATCTAGTAACTCATTAACTTGGTTTAAAGCTAAGGGGGAAAATAGATTTATTGTTTAAACAACTTAAAATCATTACAGATTGGAAACTTTCTTCTGATTTGAATTACAAAACGTTATTACATCCATATCGAACTGGACAACTTTATTTATCAGACGGAACATCTCTTGGGATTTTTGGTCAAATCCACCCAATTTTAGCAACTAAAATGAATTTAGCTTCAGAACTATACTTATTTGAATTTAATTTTGATTTAATAAAAGATGAATTAAAGAAAAATAAAATAACAATATACAAGGAATATTCTTTATATCCCAAAATTGTTAAAGATATATCATTTGTAATTAGTCAAAATGTAAATTTCAGTGAAATTCGAGAAATCTTTTTAAATAATGGGACAAAATTTTTAATAGATGTAAAACTTTTGGATGAATATAAATCAGATTCATTGCCTGTTAATCATGTTAGTTTGTGCTTTCAATTAGTATTTCAATCTAAAGAAAAAACATTAGAAAATAAATTAATCGAAAATATAATAAGTAATGTTCAAGTAGTATTAAAAGAACATTTCAAAGCTGAAATTCGTTCATAATAGGATAATTCTAAAAAATTTTAGAATTATCCACCCCCAACAATACTTATAATTTCAATTTTGTCATTCGAATTAACTTTAATTCGAGCCCACTCATTTTTTATCACAAATTAAGTTATTATATTCAATAACGAAAAGACTATTTTTATAATTAAAATATTCAAGAATCTGGTTAATTGTCAAATCTTTATTTATAAAAAATTCATGACCATTTATAAAAATTTTTTTTTCAATATACATAGACTTTATTAGTTTTGGTTAGAAATTTTAAAATTTTTTAAAGTAAGGTCTAGACTTCAATTAGATATACTTTATAATATGTTATAACATTATATGGCGGGTGTGGCCAAGTGGTTAAGGCAGTGGGTTGTGATTCCACCATTCGTCGGTTCAAGTCCGATCATTCGCCCTAAATAAAAAAATTAAGATTGATAAAATGAAGTAATTATAGATTTAAAAAATTGATATGTCACGTTATAGAGGACCTAAATTACGCATAACACGACGCTTGGGTGCATTGCCAGGTTTGACTAAAAAAAGATCAAAAAAAGATAATATTCGACCGGGTCAACATGGTAAAGTGAATGCAGACAATAACAAAAAAATGACTGAGTATGGCGTAAGGTTAGAAGAAAAGCAAAAATTAAAGTTTAATTATGGTTTAACAGAAAGTCAATTATATAGGTATATAAAAGAAGCCCGACGCCGTAAAGGAGTTACAGGTTTGATTTTATTACAATTATTAGAAATGAGGCTAGATACTATTTGTTATACCTTAGGGTTTGCTTCTACTATTGTTCAAGCGCGTCAACTTGTTAATCATGGTCATATTACTGTTAATAAAAAGGTTGTTAATATTCCAAGTTTCCAATGCAGATTAAATGATATTATTGCTATTAAACAAAAAGCTAGTTCCAAAAATGTCGTTGAAACGAATTTAAAAGATAATAAAAAACCAGATTTACCTACTCACTTAAAATTTGATGACTCAAAATTAGAAGCTACTGTTTTAGATTATTGTGATCGAAATGATGTTGGTTTAGATGTTAAAGAATTACTAGTAATTGAGTATTATTCACGCAGATAAAATTTAAATCCATTTATTAAAATAAAATTATGCTAAAGTTACGTTTAAAACGAACAGGACGAAAACGCTCTGCTTCATACCGTTTAGTTATTATGGAACATTCTACAAGAAGAGATGGTCGACCTATTGATGAAGTAGGTTTCTATAATCCAATTACTAAACAATCATCATTTGATATTACAAAAATAACAAATTGGTTAAAAGTAGGAGCAAAACCTTCAGATACTGTTTTTTATTTATTAAAAAAATCAAATATTATTGAATCTTAAATTCATATTCTTAAAAGATAGTAGATACTATCTTTTAAGAATATGAATTTAAGATTCAATAATATAAATAGACGAAAAATAACATATAAATAATATATAATGTCAGATAATTAGAGTGTTTTAAAAAAATGTTTAATTTGATTTTTCAAATTAAAAATATATTCGAATATATTAGAATAACTTTATGTCTCATTTTACAAATATACAAACATGCTTTCAAAATTTATTTTATTTAGAAAAAGCATTAGCGAAACTAGAAATTCCAAATTTTAAAGATACTGAATTAGCTCAAACTACGAGTTTAGTTTTACCTCAAGGCGAAAATAGTAATGTAAGATTTAACTGGGATGGCGAAGCTTTTGCTTTAAATGTTGATTCTGATTATTGGAATCAAAAATATTCAGTAAACCATTTCCTTGCTAAAGTTACACAAGAATACGCTACAGAAGCTATTGTGGGAGAGTCTCAAAAACAAGGTTTTAAACCTGTTGAAATAAAACAACATGATGATGGATCTCGAACTATTTCTTTACAGCGTTGGAATGAAAGATAAAAAATATTAGCAGAAACTTTTCTGCTAATATTTTTTATCCTAATAAGAAGTTTCGCAACCTAAAAATTATTAGACTAAAAATTTTTAAAGGAGGTTGAAATGAGAGATTCAGGAACAAGGAAACACATAGATAGTCACAGTTTTAAAACACCTTGGTCATCTATATATAACTGGCCAATCAGGTTATAGGCTCTGAAGGTGTGACAAAAAGTAAGCCAGCAATGATCGATCCTACAAGTATTCTATCCCTTGCATTTATACCTATAGCCAGTCCAGGAATGTCTATCGCGTATGATATTTTAATTGGTAAAACATTTGGTTAGTTTATCACTAAATTTTTTTTATTTGGAGAATTTACTAGTTGGTTGGATTTATTTCAATCTTGGAGGTTTGGCAGATCAAAAAAGAATTGGCAATCGTTAATTTCCTCACTTTACTATCACCACTATAATAGATGATGAATCCAAAACCAAAATACTATTTTTCAATTCTTGAGACAAGTATGATGTTTTGATAACGGAAAACATAAAAAGTGATTGGATTGGAACTCAAATTATTTGCTCTGGGAAAAATTCGGCATATTTTTACAAACTTATCCAAACTCAAAAACTCAATTTGAATCTTTTAAAACCTAACCTAAAAACTATAAACTTATGGCAAACTAATCTTTTAATATATATAAATCACTTGGGAACGGAGGGACTTGAACCCTCACGCTTATCACTAAGCAACGGATTTTAAGTCCGTCGTGTCTACCAATTTCACCACATTCCCTATACAGCTATACTACAATTTAGTAATCGGTTTGTCAAGCCTATTTTAAAAAATTTTGTTTGTAAAATATCTAAACCTATAAAGGTTTAGATATTTTGTTACAAAAAATTAACCGTTAACAGCTGGAGCTGTTAAAGCAACTGGTAATACTTCACCTGCAGCTAAATCTAATGGGAAGTTGTGCGCGTTACGTTCGTGCATTACTTCCATACCTAAATCAGCACGGTTGATGATGTCAGCCCATGTGTTAATAACACGACCTTGAGAATCAACAACTGATTGGTTGAAGTTGAAACCGTTTAAGTTGAAAGCCATAGTAGAAATACCCATAGCAGTTAACCAGATACCCATAACTGGCCATAAAGCTAAGAAGAAGTGTAACGCACGTGAGTTGTTGAAAGATGCGTATTGGAAGATTAAACGACCAAAGTAACCGTGTGCAGCTACGATGTTGTAAGTTTCTTCTTCTTGACCAAATTTGTAACCGTAGTTAGTAGATTCGTTTTCAGTAGTTTCACGGATTAAAGAAGATGTTACTAAAGAACCGTGCATAGCTGAGAATAAAGAACCACCAAATACACCTGCAACACCAGCCATGTGGAATGGGTGCATTAAAATGTTGTGCTCTGCTTGGAATACTAACATGAAGTTGAAAGTACCAGAAATACCTAAAGGCATACCATCAGAGAAAGAACCTTGACCAATTGGGTAAACTAAGAATACCGCAGAAGCTGCTGCTACTGGAGCAGAGAATGCTACGAAAATCCCAAGGACGCATACCTAAACGGTATGATAATTCCCATTCACGACCCATGTAAGATGCAACACCTAATAAGAAGTGACAAACGATTAATTGGTAAGGACCACCGTTGTATAACCACTCATCGATAGAAGCAGCTTCCCAAATTGGGTAGAAGTGCATACCGATAGCGTTAGACGAAGGAATAATTGCACCAGAGATGATGTTGTTACCGTATAATAAAGAACCTGCAACAGGCTCACGGATACCATCGATATCTACTGGAGGAGCTGCGATAAAAGCGATGATGAAACACGAAGTTGCTGTTAATAATGTAGGGAACATTAAACAACCAAACCAACCGATGTATAAACGGTTTTCAGTAGATGTGATCCAAGCGCAGAAGCGCTCCCAAATTGATACGCCTTCGCGTCTTTCTAAAGTTGCTGTCATAAAAAAAGTTTAAATAATTTTAATTCTTCCCAAGTAACTAAACTTGTTATATACAATTGTAAAACACAGTTGGTACTTTGATCACAATTTTTTATTTTATATAATTAAAAAATTCTAATTCAAATTCAAAGGTAGCACGTGTTGTGTTACCTCCAATAAATATTTGATAATTTTTTTGATACATCCAAATTTGTGAATAGGTAAAATAACTTATTAGTGTACTAATCATTAAGAAAAAAAAGCCCGTATATATTATTGGAATACCTGGATCGGTTTTAATTTGTAGTCCAGTCGAACTTAAAATGTCAACTAATTGAATACCAAATTCTTTATTTAAATTTTCATTTAACTCCAGATTTCCTAAAAACGTACCTTGACTATCATAGATAGAACAATAACCCTGTAAATTATCAATGATAGCGATAATTCCATTTGTTAAATCTTCTGTATTAGAAATCCAAGTTAACCAAATTTTGGTTTTATTATTTATCGTATTTACTAAAGGATATTCAACAATTTGCTCATTTCCATATTTAATTCTTAAACCAATTAAATTCCAATCTGTTTGATAAAAATAGACATTATCATAAATTGCAGGTGAGTTAACAAAACTAGTCTGTCTTTTAATTTCATTACCATTAATATCTAAAATCGAAATGTCGGAATAGAATTGTGAAATTGTTTTTTGTTTAGTGTAGGTAATCCAAAAATCATTAATCCGACCAGAAATATTAGGAATTTGGGTTAATTGACCATTATTAAAAATATTTTGTATATGAAAATTTTCTGTTTTTGGAACAATTTCTTGTGCTTTAAAACCCCCTAAAGAACCTACGATAGTGCCAAGCAAAATTAAGATCATACTTAAATGAACTATAATTGGTGCAATTCGTCCTGTTAGACCTTTATAACAGTATAAAAGATTTTTTTGTTGAAATAAAGAATAATTTCCGACTTTTATATTTGATACAATTCTTGTAAAAGCTTGTCTTGTTAGAACTGTTGAAATTCTTAACCTTGTAAACGGCTCGACTGTTCTAACAAATTGACACCTTCGTGCTATTTTAATACTGGGAAATTGTTGTAAAAACGTACAAGTTAATAAACTAACACCAAATATTAAAATTAATCCAAGAAACCACCATGTTTTATATACATGGTCAAAACCAAATTGAATAATAGTTTCCCAAGATAAAAACCCAAATAATTTATTGGTTATAGGATAATTTAATTTATAAATTTCTAGTGATTGATCCTGCTCGATTACTGTCCCAATAATACTACAAAAACTAATTATTAATAATATAGAAATAGCAAAACGAAGATCAGCTAGATATTTAAGCAATTTTATTTTCATTGAAATCAATTAATTTAAAAATATATCTTTTGTTGATGCTAACCTAATTCTTCCTGAGGTTGCCCATTTTTTAAGCTTTAACATTTGGACATTTTCAATCTTAGCTAATGGTATTAATTCTGCTACAGCATTGCGAATATCATTTGTAGTAAATTCACGTTTCTCATAAAAAGCTTGATACATTGCTTCAATTATAGTTTGACGAATTTCTGCTCCCGAGAAAGATTCTGTTAATTGTGCTAACTCTGAATAATGAAAATTTTCCCATGTATTAGGGCGAAATTGTTGTAAATGTATTTTAAAAATTTCTTCCCGTTCAACTTTTTGAGGTAAATCTAAGAAAAATACTTCATCGAAACGTCCTTTTCGAATAATTTCAAGAGGTAATGAATCGATACTATTTGCAGTCGCAATTACAAATACAGGTTTAGTTTTTCTGATAGCCAGCTAACAAAAGTACCAAGAACTCGATTACTTGTACCACTATCACCTTTACTTTCTGAACTGCTAAAAGCTTTATCAATTTCATCAATCCATAAAATACACGGTGAAATCGTCTCAGAAACACTAATCATTTGTCTAAGTCGTGATTCAGATTCTCCGACTATTCCACCAAATAATTTACCCACATCAAGTTTTAATAATGGCAATTTCAATCATTTGCTATAGCTTTAGCTGTCAAAGATTTACCTGTTCCTTGAAGACCAATTAATAATAAGCCTCTAGGAGTTGGTAAACCATAATTAATAGCTTGTGAACCAAAAGCTGTTTGTCTTTTTTTTAACCAATCTTTAAGATTTTGTAGACCCCCAAGATTATCAAATTTTTCATTTACTGCCCAATACTCTAAGATTTCAGTCTGACTTATAATTTGTTTTTTTTCACTTAATAAAATGGAAATACTATTTTCATTTATTGTTTTATAAGTTGCTATTATTTTTGATAAAACACGCCTTATTCGTTCTAAAGAGAGTCCTTGGCAAGAACGTGTTAAATTTTCAAATAATTTAGTATCTACTGTAATTTGTAAAGATTGAGTTAATCTTTCTAATTCTTTAATAATTTCGTCTTCTGTTGGTAATTGGAATTGTAAAACTGTTATCAAATCTTGTAATTCCCTTGGAATATTTAATTCTGATCCAATAATAATAATAGTTTTTGGTTGGAGTTTTAAGATTCGACTTAAATTTCTAAGCTTTCGAGAAATTGCTAAATCATTTAAAAACCGATTAAAGTCTTTTAATAAAAAAATCGCAGGAGTTTCAGAATTTAATCGTTCAACTAATTCCAATGCCTGTAAAGGATTACGTTTACCAAACCCTTGATTGTTAGGATTGTTAGTATAACCATCAACAAAATCCCAACTGTAAATACTTCTTTTTTAAATTAGTTTTAACATTTTTTCGAATCACGTATTCCACTCGATCTTCTTCAATTGTATTTATATATATAATTGGGTATCGAGCTTTAAGAAAAAGGTTTAGCTCATCATTAAATGTCATGTCGTAAAAATATTAAGTTTAATTTATTAACTTAATATTATATAAATTTTAAATAAAAATTGTAAGTTATTAGAGTAATTTGAAAACTTTACTCTAATAACTTAAAATTAACGTTGAATTGTTAAGCTTTTTCGACCTCTTTTCTACGATTACGTAAGGTTTTGCGTCCTTCTGCCGTGGCCATACGTGCACGAAATCCAGATACACGTAAAATAGAATAACGTGTTTTATTTGAAAGTGTTTGTTTTGACATAAGAATATTTTTGTTATAAAGTTAATAAAAATTGTTAATTATATGATGGTTCCACGGAATAGTTGATATAAAGTAAAGTAAATTAAAGCTTCTTTACGTTCAGTAAATAATAAATAAGCTTCTCTTTATATTCAGTTAAAGGATTTTTCTGTCCATAACCTCGCCAACCTACTGCTTCGCGTAATAATCCTATCTTTTCTAAATGTTCTTGCCAAACTGTATTTATATTAAGTAATGTAACTTGTCGTTCAAAATTCCGGAAAATTTTGTTTCCATTACCATAAACAGAAAATTGGTTAATTTTTGCCTGGTAGGTTAACCAAAATTCTTGGAAGAAATATGTTTGTAGTTCAAAGCTATCAAATTCAGTAGCATTTGATTGATTTTTATTCAATAATTTAATATCTAAACTTCGACCAAATAAATTCTCAAATAATTTAACTGTTTGATTTAGATCTATCTCTTTTTTCTTTATTTGATTTAAAAATTCACAAACAATTTGTTCTCCATAAGCTAATGTATTATTTCGAACTGAGGGACTTTCTAAAACTAATCTACGCTCAAAATAAATAATACTTCTTTGTTGATCTAAGATTTCGTCGTATTCAAATAGATTTTTTCTTTGTTCATATGCTCGTTCTTCTACCTGTTTTTGTGCATTGTTTAAACTTTCTGTCATCAGAGACGACTCTATTGGTGAATCATCTGGAATTTGATTTCTTAAAAATTGTTGAACTTTTTGGCCACCAAATAATCTTAATAAATTATCATCTAAACTAACAAAAAATCTTGAAGTTCCTGGATCACCTTGACGTCCGCAACGGCCTCTTAATTGATCATCAACACGTCTTGAATCATTTCTCTCAGTACCGACAACACATAATCCACCCAAATTTTTAACTATTTTATTTTCTTGTTTATGATGTTTCTGTGTTGAAAATGTTAATTCATTTAATAAAAAACGAATAGCACATTGATATGAAATTGTTGGTATAGCAACTCTATCATTTTCTTGTAAAATTCTTAGTACATCAATATCAGAAAGTTTTATAAAATTGATATCTGTAATAAGTGTAACAAGTACACTAAAAAATTTTTGAGAACAACTTTTAGTTATAATTTTTAATCTTTTGATAGTTTGTATGATGTCGTGTCTTGCAAATCGTGTTTGATATTTTTCAAAAGTATTAAATTTGCTTAATTTTTTTAATTCTGTTTTAGCTAAAATTAATATATCATAAAGTTCTTTTTGAATTTGAAAATTAATATTACCACCTAAAATAATATCAGTACCACGACCTGCCATATTTGTGGCAATTGTAATGCTACTTTTTTTGCCTGCTTGAGCGACAATTTCCGATTCACGTCTAACATTTTCGGGTTTAGCATTTAAAATCTGATATGAAAGTTCATATTCATTAAGTAACTGAGCTAACATATCAGATTTTTCTACAGTTGTTGTTCCAATAAGTAACGGCTGCCCTGTCAATGAAACTTCATTACAAAACTCTGCTATAGCATTCCATTTAGAAAACTGATCTTTGTATAATAGGTCTGGTAAATCTAACCGTTTGGTCGGTCTATATGTAGGAATAACTTCAACTATCAGATTATAAATTTTCTCAAATTCAATTTCAGAGGTTTTCCCCTGTACCAGTCATTCCTGAAAGTTTAGGATACATTAAAAAAAAGTTTTGATACGTGATTGAAGCTTGAGTTTCCGTTCTTGGTCTAATTGCTAATTTTTCTTTTGCTTCAATTGCTTGATGAAGACCATCTCCCCATCGCCGATCAGGCATAATCCGACCAGTAAATTCATCAACAATAACTATTCTATTAGCTTGAATAATATAATGAATATTATTAAAAAATAAAGAATTTGCTCTCAAAGCATTTATTATGTATGGAATCCAAGGATCTCTTGGGTTATATAAATCTTGAGTTTGAATAATTTTTTCAACCTGTTGACTTCCTAATTCTGTTAAAGTTACATTTTTATTTTTCTCATCTATCGTATAGTGGGTATTCAATTCTAAATAATTTGTAATTTCAGACGCAATAATGAATTTCTCTACTGACGTATCTTTACTAGTATCAGCAAGAATAATTGGAGTCTGTGCTTCATCAATTAAAATAGAATCGACCTCATCAATAATACAATAATTAAAAGGGGGGAAGAACTATATCTTTTGTATTTAAGGTTGTATTATCACGAAGATAATCAAAAGTTAATTCATAATTTGTAACATAAGTAATATCACTTTGATAATTCTCTTTTCGTTCAGTTTGATTCATGCCTGCCTGAATAAGACCAGTATCAAAACCTAAAAATCTATAAATTTGTCCCATCGAGACTTGATCTCTATTTGCCAAATAATCATTAACTGTGACAATATGAACACCTTTTTTAGTTAAGGCATTTAAACTTGCTGGAAGAGTGGCTACTAGTGTTTTTCCTTCACCTGTTTTCATTTCAGCAATTTTGTTATTGTTTAAGACTAACCCCCCCATTAATTGAACATCAAAATGACGTAGTCCTAAAGTACGCACACTAGCTTCTCGTGTTAAAGCGAATGACCTACTAATTAAAGCATTTAGATTTTTAGTTTCTTTATATTCATTTTGTAATTTAAAACTTTGAGTACGTAATTCAACATCACTTAAAGTTTTTAAATCTTTTTCTAATTGATTAATATCATTAATTAAGTTTTGATATTGTTTTGGAATTAAATTACTTTTGTTTGAGAATAGTTTGTTATTATTAAATTGGATTCCTACCATGCTATTTTAATTAAATTACAATATTGACACGTTTATGGCTTTTATCTTTATGATCAAATTTTACAACACCATCTGTTAACGCAAATAATGTAAAATCTTTACCACATCCAACATTTATACCAGGTTTAAATTTCATACCACGTTGACGAATTAAAATATGTCCAGCGCGTACTTCTTCACCACCAAAACGTTTTACACCTAAACGGTTTGCATTAGAATCACGACCGTTTTTAGTACTACCTGCTCCTTTCTTGTGTGCCATAAATTGGGTTTCCTTTAATTATTTAATAGTTATATTTTCAATTAAAACTCTAGTTAATTCTTGACGATGTCCTTGTTTACGACGAGTTTTTTTCTTTGATCTCATTTTATATATGATTTGTTTTTTTCCCCGTAAATGTTCTAGAATTTTTCCTTGAATTTTTACATTTTCAAGATATGGTTGACCAATTAAAACGTTACCTTCATTATTTAATAATAAAACACGATTTAAAGTAATATCTTTTCCTAATTCTGTAGGAATTCGATTAAAATCATAAAATTTTCCTGTTTCAATCCAAAATTGTTTGCCGCTTATTTCAATAATAGCATATTTCATAATATAAATTTTGCAATATATTTATTTTGTAAAGTCTTTTAAGAATAATCCATACTAACTTACTAAAAGGTTTCAACTAATGTCAACATTTTTAGAACTATGTAAATTTTTACTATTCTGTTTTAAAGCCGACAATTCTTTATAGAAAAATTCAAAAGCTTTTGATTTATAAGAATCCGAATTACTTATAATCGATAATGTTCGCGTTATTCTAATATTCTCAATTTCAAGAATTTCAAGAGTTTTTAATTTAATTTCTTTTTCAATTGCTGACGACGAAACAAAGGCAGCACCTAATCCCAAACTAACTGCTGTTTTTATAGCTTCAATAGAATTTAATTGCATAACAATTGTTAATTGCTCAGTTTCAATATTATTTTGCTTCAATATATTATCAACAAATTTACGAATTGTTGAATTAGAATGTAAAGTTATAAAATTTAAATGATATAAATCCTCTTTTTTAATTTTCTTTCTTTTGGCGAAAGGATGAGAATTTGATATAATTAAATTTAATTCATCTTCTACAAAATGTTCTATATTTTAAACTTTGTTTTAATTCTTGAGGAACTTCACCAACAACAGCTAAATCTATTTGTTTGTTTACGATTTGTTTCATGATTATTCTAGTAGAATTAACTTGTACTTTTAAATCTATTTGTGGGTAATTTGTGCGAATAATGCTAGTAATCTTGGCATTAAATAAGTTCCTATAGT